>PVKE010007969.1:0-49054 GCA_004027555.1 Craseonycteris thonglongyai
CAGTATTTAACTCCAACAATTATACTAGTCAGCAAAAAATGGAAAATTGTCAAATTCAATGGCATTTTATTTATTGAATTTATGCCATCTTAGAAAAATCAATTTTCAGTAAATAAATAATAATATGTTATAATGAAAATATTTAATAGGAAGGAAAAGTATATAATCATCATCAGGAGAAATTCAGAAAAATTACTTTTAGTATTAATATATATTACTATTTTATAAAATATAGTAATTATTTAATTTATTTTTAAACCTGGCTTATAAAGAATGCAGGGATGTATCTTTCTAGCACTTGAAAGTGCAACTTCTTTCTGAATTTCTTCCTAGAAATTATAAAAATAAAATAAATATAGTTGGTCTGGTTAGAAATTTATAAAATGACACTTAAGAACGAAATTCCAGTGGTTTCAAATTGGGCAACACTAGGCTGTAATAAATAATATCACATTGTAAGAAAATTGTTTCTATAGAAATAATATGAATCAAATTGAAAGGGTCTTAACTGAACAGTATTCACTTGAACTTGTACTTCTGTATAGATGTTTCCATTTCAATTTCTACAAACTCAGTTATAAAATAGTTTTACTTAAGAATTAAAGGAAATTTCTTGGCTGTCCGTCTTTCAAGTTTTCTTATTTTAAGCTTACGATCTCAAGCTTACAGAATAGTTGAAAGTAACTAGCAGTCAGTCTCTTCTGAACCACTTGAGAGTAATCTGCTGACTTGATTTCTCATCTTTCATCTTTATGTCAGTATATATTTTTACAAACAGGGATATTTTCTTATGTAACTAAAATGCACTCTCAATATCAGCTTATTAACATAAATAGCATCTGATCCTAGGATGAATTCATGTCTCAGCAATGCCTTTTAGAGCACAGGTTCCAACTGGGGATTGCAGTGTGCACTGATGCCTTTATCTCTTCAGTTTTATTTAGTCTGGGTGAGTTCCTCAGGCATTTCTTGATTTTTATGATCTTGATATTTTGAAGATTATGAGCTAGTTATTTTGTAAAATGTCCCACAAGACATGTTTGTCTGATGTTTCATCATGACTAAATTCAAGTTATGTATCTTATACAGAAATGTCATTCCATATGTTACTGTGTCCTCATTGCATCTTATGAGTTGGCACAATATTTCAACTTGCCCTGTTAATTTCACCATGCTCACTTTATTAAGGTACTTACTATCTGCTAGACTTCTTCACTATAAATTTATATTCCCCATCACAATAAGTATTTTTCTTGGAGATACATCATAATTATGTAATACCTCATACTTCATTAAATTTTCAATTGATTCAACCGTTTATTTATATCGATAAGTGGTTTTTATTTCCTATTTTATTTAATGGGTTATATTTTATTGCTGTCATTTATTTTGATGCTCAAATTACATACTAACCTTATTAAGTAGGTATTTTTATTATCACATTTAACAGATGGAAATACTGAAGTGTTGAGGTTAAATTATTTTTCTAAGCTCACTGATCTTGTAAGTGACAGGGCATGGAATTAAACCTGAGTTATAGTTACTTACTTGAAATTATTAATCTTTATTTTTCATGTTCTGACACCTAATCTAATTCTCATCAGAAATCCTATTCATCACTTTTATTATGTACCTCAATCATACCAAAAGTTGTACATTATATAATTTATTGTATATGTAAATTGCTCTCACTTTTTTAACTTTTACATTGTAAGCCTCCAACACCATAATTTCTATCAGTAACTATTTTTCTTCAATATTTAGGACAGGAATCACTACATCTAGAAAACCAACATTGACCACTTGCCTACCTTTAGACTTGTAAATTATACCTTGTATATAGTAAAGTATGAGATACTCAAAACGAATTTGAATGTCTTTATATATTTACTATTGAGTTTTTATAAATTGCCTTTTTATATCCTTTGCAAATACACAATATGTTCCTTATAATTTTGGAGGTAACTGCCAATTCCCCTTAACTTCTAGGCTATTCTAGCAGTTCTTTACAAAAAGTAGATTGTTATTTACTTGTATACTAGAGTAAAAAAGTGAGTAGTTGCCCACCAATGTTACACCAATAAACTTATCAAAAAAATATATCAGAAGTAAATATGGAAAAATAAATATCTGTTAAGTCTAAAAAAAAAAAAAGTGAGTAGACAACTTTTAAAGGACATAATTTCTAAAAGTTTAGATAGAATTTAAACCTGTCCAATGGAATCACCAGTTGGTAAGAATTTATATTAGTAATTGGGAGAAAATATTTGTTTTAAAATACATAAGATTAATATAGGTTACAGTACATTTTGTTTCGCTATCATGAGTGAATGTGTTGCCCATCTTCTTCTTAGCATTTTGGCACACATATTCTGAGTATTCTGAATCTGAGGAATGTAATTCCTCTCCTTGAACTAGTAGTTTAATGATAGAAAGTAAACCTGTGGGTAAATGAATTTTGTGATCTGCTGAATACAAAATTGTCTCTCGTGTATAATATATTCTAATGTAAAATTGAGCAATTAATACACACAATAATGACATCACGATACATTAAATCTGTGTTTACTCCAAAACAATTAATTTCCCTTTGCTATGTGTGTATTGTGAATCTTTTTCTTTTGTCTATCTTTAAAAAAAATTTTTATGTCTTAATTTTCAGCAGTTTGAGTGTTATACCTAGGTTTTTTTTTTTTCTTTTTGTGTGTGTCTTCAATATTCTTGAATCAGTTTGTGGTCTTAATTTTGGAAATAGTTGACCATTATTTCTTCAAGTATGTATTCTTACCCATCTTTTCTCACTTTTCTTTTTTTTTTTTTTTTTGGCATTTTAGTTTGGATAATTTCTATTGGTATATCTCCAATTGTATTTTTTCCTTATCCATGTCAAGTTTTCTGATGAGCCCATAAGAAATACTCACCTTCATCATTATTTTTGATTTTTATATTTCCATATTTTTTTCTCATATGGTTTCTTTCTGTGTGATAAAATTATCTCCTGTTGGGAAGCTGGATGGCTCAGTGGGTTGGGCACTCACTTTGTAGCCCCGGGGACCGAGGATCGAATCCCAGCCCTGGCCCGTGCGGAACCATATGCTGAACTGGGGAGCGCCCCAGTTCAGTTCACACTGGAGCGAGACCCCGGCCCAGTTCCTGCCCTGTGCAGCCCTGCCCACCTGTGGAATGAAACTATGTGGAAAAACCGATGATGTGCAACTATGGAGACTGTTCTGGGCCCTCCCCCTTCTCTCTGTCCCTGACTCTGTATCTCTCTCTCTCTATGTGAAAAACAATAAATAAATCTTAAAAAAAAAAAGTTATCTCCTGTTGCATGGGCCTAGCTTTGAAATTGGAGACTTTAACATACTCATAACTATTTTAAATTTTCTAAGAGTTTAAACATGTCTGTCACATCTGAGACTTGTTTATATTGATTTTTTTTTGCCTTTGTGTGCCATGTTGTTGAAATTTAACATGTTCCATAAAATAGTAAATACTGATGTAAATACTTTTGTATTTAAAGGTAAGTTCACATTTTGTTTGTCTATGTCCTTAATGTGTGTGTGTGTATGGGGGCGGCAGGGGAAAGGGTAGGGGTGGCTTGTGTTCATCTAATCACGAATTGCACTGCTTTAGTATTTGTTATTGTGGTCACCCTTAGTGACCCACATTGGTTCCTTGTATTTCTCCTGTGACACCTTGTGTTTGTGATTTATCTCAGTAAATGTTCCCTGCTTTGAGTCTTCTGTCTTGACTTTCTCTGCAGAAGGAGCTACTTCTAACAGCAATCCTAGCGGTTTTAACTCTTATATTTACTCGATTCATCTAGTGTGGCAGTGAGGACATATTAAGTGTAAGTATGTTGTTTTCTGAAACTCCTTCACATAAAAAATCTGTCTTAGAAGGGATATTGTAGAACTGGGTGTCAAGTCTATTGCCCTTCTCCCATTCCTGCCTCTTCACCAGACTAGTGCTAGGCTAGACCCAACATCCCTGCCCCTCTCCAGAGGCATAATTTTTTTATTTTTTATTTTTTCTTTCTTTTTTGTGTCTCCCAGTTGTGATGGGATTCCAGGAGTATTTCATGTGTTCAGTTTTGTGTGTATTTGTCTTACCCTTGGCAGAGTTAGGTTTGTGCTTCATACAGAATAAAGGGAAGGTGTTCTGTGTGGAGTTTCTGCAGGGGTTATCAGTCAACACCATAGGGAGCTCTCTCAGCACTCTCTCCGCCTTCCCTATGAGAGATTAGAGGGGTTTCTGGAGAAAAAGTGTAAGGGTGGGAACTACTCTGTATCTGCATATCTCTTAGGGTTTTATACCTTCATGCTACTCCACATTCATCCTGAACAATGTGATAAAATTTTGCTCTCTGAAGTTTTTTATGGATGATTGTGGTATCTGATGATTTATGCCCCAGGTAAACAAATGCTCATGCCCTGTTTCTTTCTGCAGATTCCTTTCCAAAAGTCTCATCTTGTGGTCACATAAGTCTTCTGCCTGATCATCGCAATATTGAAATGGTCAGGGGAGAACTCTGCTGGATAAGCAAAAACACCTGACTTTGTACTAAAGGCTCCAAATGTGAAAGCCTGTTCTGTGTTTGAAACTATCATAAATATTTCTTGGAGGAAAAATAATTTTATTTTATTATTATTACTTTTTTTGGTTTGTGGATCTAAGGGCAGGGGTTTAGGAAGCATTGCCACTGCTGCTGCTGCTTTACTAGAGGAAAGGGGGACATGCACATGAAGTAGCATAGAGGTGGCCATAGAATACTGAGTTGGGGTGCTGGCAGGGAGCTGGTAGGGTAAAGGGGCACCTAGGGAGGTGAGACACTGGGGACTGTTGGTCAGCAAAGAAGGCCCTTCAAGCTGGTGACCTGGAATGTCAAGTGGTACAGAGGTGGGGGTGGCTGTGGGCATCCGCTAACAGCCCTCTGCACTAAGGTCCCAAATGCAAGCATTCGACCCCTGCCCCTGACTTCTGAGAAGTTTGCTCACAGCCCAGTGGAGTGTAAGTTAGCCACTGCCCCATAAGACCCACCCTGTCTTCACTAACTCTTTCTTGATCTTGGCTGAAATGCCCAGGACAAACGGAAGTGTCATGTTTCTTCTTCATTCTACTGTGGCTCACTCCCATGGACAGAAGCTGGCTCAGGGATGGCCTATGGAAACCAAGGAGGGTCACAACACCAGCACTCTGTGGTTGAGGATTGCAGCAGGGCTTGCACATGGGCTGCAATTGGAAGAAGCTGGCGGGGTTAGCCTGGGGCCTTCTGGGTGAGAATGGTTCCACAGGGCTCCCGAATTGGGGTAGGGAGGTGGAACGTATGGAGACAGACAAGACAAAGTGGGCTGGGGGTTACGGGGGTCCCAGGACTCAGAGCTTTTGAGGGTTCACCTACTTGTAGGTATCCCGGTACTGGAAACTCACTCTCTTCCTCAGCGTGTCCACCTCCACGGGTCATCAGCTGCCGTTAAGTAGGCGACGGGCTAAGGCCTCTGGTGCTCCACGCTCTTTCTGATGCAGCAGTGATGGAACGACCTGCCAGGTGTCCCAAAGTGCACAACTGCATGCACTCAGAGTTTCTTCTGTCACAGAAGATGTCCAGGTGATGTGCTCAGAAGCATCCGGGAGCTTCACGTTCTTGTGACTGCTGCTACTATGAATCAGGTCCAGCTCCAACTCTTCATGTTTAAGGTACATGCTGGGCTCCTTAGTCTTCATATTCGTGTCCATACCCTGGTTAGACTGCATGCAGATAAGCTGCTCATGGCTTTTGCACTGCTGCTGGAAGCTGTCACCAGCCACGTCATGGAAGTGTAGCTGCAGCTCAGTCTTTGCCTCAGTGTGGGATGAAGGGCACCTCTTCCCACCTCTCTTCTTCTGCATTGAAGACGACAGCCCTGATGGGGCATTGGTGGACTCACAAGGCCCACTGAGGTTGTCCAGGTACCTTTCAGTGGCCTCGCCCTCCATGTTGGGGTTCTCAACACACTTGACCCGAGACTATGTTGTTCTTTTGCACCTCTGAGATACATTTCAACACCTTGACCTCACAAATGTTGTCTGAGCCAGTGGAGGTGGCGAGCTTCTCCATGGTCATGAGACATCATCTGGCAGAGGAGGTTCTATGTCTCATGTAGGATGACCCCAAACTCATCAAAGTAGCCCCTGCAGCCCTCAGGGCCAAAAGGCTCCTTAAAGGTAAGGATGATGTAGAACAGGCCTGTGCAGACTTTCTTAGAGCAAGGGTTACTTCTAATTTTCCATAAGTGTCCTAATCAATTAGCTATTTATGTTTGCTTGCTCTAGTACATAAAGCTGCCTCCATTGTGAAGAGCTGATTCTCTTATCCAGCAGCTGTATGTGTTGTTGTGAAAAAATGTGTTTCTTTTACATTTATCTGCCTAGCTGCTAGGCCAGGGCATCATGTGGTATCTGCTACCATACTGTTTTCTTAATTCAGGAGGTAACCCCCAAATTGCATGGTGGCCCATTGTTGGACGGCAATGATATCTTGCCCAGCCCTGATGTAGATGATAGTTTCCGGGCTTCAACAAGGTCAAAGATGCTGTTGTCCTTGCCCAGGCCGTGGTAGATGCAGCAGATCTAGTCCTAGCAGAAACCGGATGAGATGTGGGTAGACAGCTCTGCAGACCCCTCCCAAAGGGCTACTCTGTGAAGATGCCTTTCCAACCTGTCTGACTCATGCATGTCTCATAGATGTTCTTGGTGACCGTTTCATAGCTGGTGTGAGACAAGGCCATATAGAAGAGGTGGTTGGCCTATGGCCTTTGGTGGAGGATGGTTTGTGTGACTCTTGAGATGGTCTTATGAGACTGCCACCATCTTGCCCAGTCACATAGGAGTTTAGGGGCAAAGGACTCCAGCTTGGACTTCCTCTTCTGGAGTGGCTCTGAAGGACTCACTCTCAGGCTGAATCCTAATGCAAACAACTCAATATTTAAAAATCACGGGGAAGCCGGGATGGCTCAGTTGGTTGGGTGCTCACTTTGCAGCGCCGGGGACCGGGGATCGAGTCCCAGCCTTGGCCCGTGCGGAACCATGTGCTGGGCTGGGAGCTTCCCCAGTTCAGTTCTCTCTCTGTCCCTGTATATCTCTCTCTCTCTCTCTGTCAAGATAAATAAATAAATAATATAAAAACCACATGATCATGGAAATATACTTTGGGTTTCTCATTTATCTTGTGACCTCAATTCCCTAATAGATTTGTTTTAAAGTTGTTAATTGGCATGTCTTTAGCTTTTTTCTTCTTTTAAAGGTGGAAGCAATGCTTATTTCTACTTTATACCAATGAGCTGAAACCAGAAGTCTTATATTAGGTCAGTGAAAAAAGTAATCGCAATTTTGGACCTTGAATTTTAAATTGTTAAGCTGAAACACATCTTTATTCATTGAATTAGGAACCATTACAATCAATACATTTTTTGCTAGTGAGAAATAAGTTTGTGTATTCCTGTAGCATAGAAATCCATGCTTTGGGATTTGATGAACTCTTAGAAAGCATTTTCTGCTTCTGGCTGGTTGTGGCAGTGTTTTTCCTGGAAGAAAGTTGTCAAGATGGTAGTCAGTTGGCAGGAGGTCAGGTGAATGTGGGAGATGAGGCAAAACTTTGTAGCCCAAATCATTAAACTTTTAAAGCATTGGTTGTGCCACGTGTAGTCAGGTGTTGCCTTGGAGAAGATTTGGGCCCTTTCTGTTGACCAATGCCGACTGCAGGTGTTGCAGTTTTCAGTGTATCTCATCAATTTGCTGACCATGCTTCTCAGATGTAATGCCTTCGAGGGGATTCTGAAAGCTGTAGTGGATCAGACTGGCAGCACACCACCAAACAGTGACTGTGACTTTATTTTGGTGCAAGTTTGGCTTTGGAGCTTATTCTTGGTCTAACCACTCATCTAGGTTGTTGCCAGTTGTCAAATAAAATTCACTTTTTGTTGCCTGCCACAATCTGATTGAGAACTGGTTCATTGTTGTTGCATAGAGTAAGAGAAGACAACACTTCAAAATGATGATTTTTTTAAATTTTTGGTCAGTTCATGAGGCACCCACTTGTTGAGCTTTTTTCACCTTTCCAATTTGCTTCAAATGCTGAATGACCATAGAATGGTCGACATTGAGAACTTTGGCAATTTCTTATGTAGTTGTAAGAGGATCAGTCTCGATGATTATTTTCAGTTGGTTTTTATCAGCTTCCAATGGCCAGCCACTATGCTCTTCATCTTGAAGGCTCCCATCTCCTTTGCAAAACTTCTTAAACCACCACTGTGTTGTATGTTCCTTAGCAGTTCCTGAGACAAATGTGTTGATGTTGTGAGTTGTCTTTGCGGCTTTATGAACCACTTTGAACTAGATTAAGAAAATTGCTTGAATTTGTTTTTATTCTAACATCATTTCCATAATCTAAAATAAATATAAAGTAAACAGCAAGTAATGTCATTAGCAAAAAAAAAAAATAGCATAAATTGAGAAATGCTCGTTAAAATGATGTATAACGTAACCACATTTATTTAAGAATGTATTCCAATATTAAATGGCAAATTTCAACAGTGCAAAACTACAATTTCTTTTGCACTACCGAATATATTTATTTTTTATAATTTTACAGGATTTTTAAGTACTAAGTATTGTGTAATCAGATCATTAATGAAATACTCAAATATTTATACAAATACTTATAATTACAGCATTTGGTATTTGCAGTAGTTATACTTTCATAGATCTAGTTAATATTTGTAATGGAGAATTTATGCCATTTTTATTCTCTAAATGCCATGAATGATTTGAGTTCAGAATTATTTCTGATATTATCAGGGTATTACATTTACTGTTAGATTGTGTTTGACATGAGGAAAATCTTGCCCTTAGAAGTCTGGTGGCATCAGTTGAAAAAAAAAAGGAGAAGAAATATGAAATGAGATAAATAGAGAAGTTATAGAAGTAGAAAATATAACAAGCAAGTAGCAGCTGAAATCATGAAAATGGAAGTGGGTATAGTTGTGAAACATAAAACTTTCAAATCTAGCCTGAAATGGGGTAAAGTGTTTGCACTAGGATGGCCTGAATTTATCTTAAGAAAACAAAGTAAAAGAATTTAAAAGAATGCAGGGGGAGTGTTCAATATTGGATGTCATCTAAATCTCATGGAATTACCTTCTTACAGGGAAGAGAAATTATTAATTGATGATGAATATAATATATTAAATGAGTTTATTTTAACAAGAACTTGCAGAAATCTTAGGTAATTGGGGGGTGAGAGTCCCACACAGACTGTTTTGAATGTAATCTGAATAAAATTAACTTCTAGGTATATTGTGAACTTGGTTTAGTATTAATTCCTTCTTATTCTAGGTTATAGTGTATCATAGATTGAGTGATGATTTATCATATTAACTAAAATACATTTGGTAGCTTTCTAATTTGGGTTTAGCAACAATTTGCCTCATTATACCATTATGAGCTGTTGTACTACTCAAGTCAGGAAGCTTTTTTATTTGTAGAGAAAGTACATAAGTTTTAATCTAAAATATATTAGGAAAATTTATGTGATTAATATGTAGTAGTCATTTTACAATTGTAAGTTGGTAGACTCAGAGCTAAAATAACATTAAACACAAAGTGACTAGAAGTCACTTTGTCAATATTTTTAAGTTTGTTTATTTAAAAAAATACTAGATATGATAAATATATGAGGTAGATAATGCCATCTTACAAATTCAACATTAGAAAATTGTTTCAATTAACATTTAAAAAGAAAAAATACCTCTGTAAAATGAGAAGCTACCCTTTCTCTTTAATAGCCCAGAAGATATTCTTTCTCTGTAGTAGGCCAACAGCCCATTCCTCTTGTAATAAGTGTTAAAAGACAAAGATACTGATAAAAAAAGAGATATTTTGATAAGATAATAAATATCACAATCATGTTACACTATCAGGGGTCTCCAAACTTTTCAGCCCACAGGACACATTAACTATCAAACAGCAGTTTGGGGGCTGTGACTACACACTCGAGATCCAAATAAAAAAGAATCAAAACATAGATGTTGTTTTTAATTATTTATTTAATATTATTTTATTCAGATAAAAAGGTCTCCATGGGCCGAATGAGAGGGCCTTGCAGGCCATAGTTTGGAGACCCCTGCTAGAGGGTGAAGTATTAATTTGAGAGCATAACCTGAGTCACAGAGTCAGTTTTCTTTGAGTTTTCATAGTGCTTACTACTAATTATTAGGAAAAACTGTTCTCTCTGCCTGCACTTAAATATTTGTCTTTAACCCAAAGATCAACCATCAGAGAGGCATGTCTGAAAAATCTGTTATATTAAGTCAAATGATGTTTACTGTCTTTGCCATTTTCCACTCAGAGATATTTGATGGCAAGATACCACATGCTAGAGCTTTGTGAAGGGAAGGTAGTAGTTATAGGACAGTAATTATTGGAGGCTAGACAGGTGTTAGCAGGGTTGGTTTCTTCAGAGGTTGCACTCCTTTTGTAGCTTGTCATCTTCTCCCTGTGTTTTCACATGTTCCCTCTGTCTCCATGTCCTAATCTCTTCTCACAATGACAACAGTCATATTGGATCAGGGCCTACCCTAATGACCTCATTACAACCTAATTACCTCTTTCAAGATCCTATCTCCAAATACAGTCACATTCTGAGGTATTGGGATTAGGACTTAAACATATGAAAATTTGAGGAGTCATAATTTACTTGTAACAGGGAGATAAAAGGAGTATCTAGAAAATATGTATAGATCTGTTACTAGTTTAGAATGATTATTACAGAGTGACTATCATTTATGTGTAAGATACATGGGTGTGGTATGAAATTTAGTTTCCAAAGATAAAACTGTGCTATAAAATACATTTATTTATTCCCACATTTCTACACTACATACCAGATAATTTTGTTCAGAAAAAATAGGTCTGAAAACAGAAACTAATATATATCACTGGCAAGAAAACAGTTTTAAAGTTTGAGAGAGACTCCACGCAGTTTTTAAATGTTGCAGCACAAGTTGTCTCATATCCTGTACACTTGAAATACAATGTGAAGTCTGGCATTTAAAAAATTATCTCACTTAGCAGCTGGTATAAACAACCTTACTTAATAGTAGGTTTAGAAATAATCCATGTAGTGAAAAGAACAAGAGTCTGATGATTTTACTTAGTAGTCATGTAACTGCAGATCATAAATTAACTTCCCAGAGCCTTGGTTTAATTATTTCTAAATGAGGAATTAATCATATCAACCTTGTAAAAATCTAGGCTATAATTTCTTAACCTAGGCACTATAGTCATTCCCTTTATTCACAGGGATATGTTTCAGGACCCTGAGGGGTTACCTACAACCCTGGCTAGTACTGAACCCTAAATGTAATACTTTTTTCTTATACATATCATAAAGTTTAATTTATAAATTAAGCACAGTAAGAGATTAATAACAATAATTAATAAACTAGAACAATCAGAGCAATTTACTATAATAAAAGTTATATGAATGTGGTGTCTTATCAAAATATCTTATTTCACCGTACTCACCTTTTTACTTTGAGGAAACTACAGCTTTTCTTTGGCATATTCAAACCTCACTACTCTTGCACTTTGGGGCCATTATTAAGTAAAATAAGGGTTACACAAACATTGCAATATCATAGCAGTTGATACGATAACTGTGATAATGGAGATTGCTAACCAGTGACGTATACACAGTGGGAATACACTGGACAAAGACACAATTCATGTCCTGAGCAGAATGGAGTAGAATGGCTCAAGATTTCAAAACGATACGCAGAACAGCACCCAATTTAAAGTTCATGGATTTCTGAAGTTTTTTGTTTAATATTTCCAGACCAAGGTTAGCCATAGTAACTGAAACTGCACAAAGTAAAATCGCAGGTAAGGGGAGACTACTGAACTCACATTTTGGACAGGAGAATTCTTTGTTGTGCAGGCCGTCCTTTGCATTAAATGATGCAAATGAGAGTTGAAGCAACAATGCATCCATCTATCTACCTTAGACAGTGGCATTATCCTGAAAGAGAAATGACTGTCATTTTTCTATTTGATGCAGACCAAGCAGGGGACCTTTGTTTCCTGACCTCACATTTGTGTGGGCATGGGAAAGATGTCAAATACTCCTCAATTTCCAACTCAGCCTCTCTGTGTTTATAATTATAATTACTGGAAACTCATTCCAAATTCTTTTGATATTTTTGGATTTTGTTAGAATTTTTGTTTTTCACTATGTTGTGAGTTTTGTCTTTTAATATCTTCTTCATGCTTTTTTTTTTTTTTAAACCAAGAAAGTGGCCGAGCCTCCCACCAGAGAGTGTATTAGTTTCTGAATTAGAGATGCACGTGGTGGTACTTAATAATAAAGTGAGGTCACAAATCTCTACTAGATCCTGAAGCATGAATACAAGTTAAAGGGAAGAGTAGGAAAAACTATACCAGAATGAGGGAAAAAATATATACAACGCCAGAGAATATTTTAAATGAAAAAATCTTATTTTCTAATTCGTGTCTCTTGCTGTACTTTATGTATCTTTGCATGCCTCTGAAAATCACTTTTATGAGAAAAATATAAATCAGCAACCGAAACAACTCTATTCCCCTGTTCTTGTTTTTTATGGCGCATGTTTTTCTAGGCTGGGTAAAAAGCTTCTTGTGATTACGGTCTCTGTAGTTTGATTAGAAATTATTTAGAGAAAAACATGTACTGGTAAGTGAAGTATCCTTGACTGACATACTTGCTGATACTGGCTTTCTTTGAATTTCACAAACTTGACTTATTAGTATCCTATATAATAGGTGTCCCAAAATTCACGCAAGAAGTAATTTTCATAGAAAACACAGGTTTATAATTAAAAATTGTAAGTTTTTATTGCTCAACAGTGAAAACGCATTGTTCTTTCATGTAGTGCTCCATTTTTAATAACCCTGAACTGTCAGCTGTCACACTGTCTTTTTTTTTCCCCATTGACAATGCTTTACCACACAAATGATGCAAAATTCAAATTTTGCGTGAATTTTGGGACACCCTCTATGTGCAGACAGTGGCGCAATGCTACTGCTAGTTACTCTCAGTGTTTTATATGGGTCCTCACCAAAGTGCCCAAATGAATGGTGAAATTTGGTGCCACCCCCCCCAAAGAAAATGAAAATGGAAATGTCTTACCTCTTCCTGTTACTAAGATCAACTCACCTTGTGATTACTAGGTATAAGATATTATGCTAAACAAATAAAAGTTATGTTTGCAAATTAGCTAATTCTATGAATTTAAAAGTAATCTTAATATGAGTCAAAATGTTATGAATGTACATGAAGTTCAAAGAATTGTGAGAATTTAATAGGAAAATGATAAAAGGTCATAATTCAAAGAAATAACAGCATGTCAGATGCAGCTTGAAATAAGCTATGATTTTTACCAATCCGTTTAATTAAAATAAAATATTTAGCACATCCAAGCATTTTCTAGGACTTGGAAGAAAATGCTAAATGAATCATAGCACCAGCTTTAATTTAAAGAAAGTGTCAGCTTACTGGGAGAAAAAGAGATATAAACAGAAAAATATAATGCAATATGTTCGTTTCTGGTTTAGAGGTGTATATGGTGAACTAGAACAAGATTGAAGTATTAAATGTTGATTGGAATCCAGAGGATGAATAGAATTTAATGCTAAGAGTGGAGCAAAGCATATACTAAAATGAGGGATTATATGCACAAAAGCAAAATGTGAAAGAGAACATTATACAAGGGCTGTTGGAGTGTATTCACAATGTAACCATTCTTGTTATATTGACAATGGCTGAATTTTCTCCAGACAGCCCCCATGTATTCAGCCAGCTAAAATAATAGATATTATTTCAGGGCATAATGTGTAAGACTTGAGTGAGAGGAGATGAGGCTGGTGAGGCAGAATATAAATAATGGTGCCCAAAATGCCAAGGAATGTGCACTTTCTCCTAAGACGGGTTGACTCTGAGAACTAAAGGGCGACATGATTAAAATTGAACTGTAGCAAAAGCACTGACTGAAGAGTCTGAAATAGATGAGGGAAGGGCAAAGTCTGTTTTGATAATTCAGGTTTGTGGGTGATCAGGAAGTCAGAATGGTATTAGGTTCCTCAACAGTGATACTAGAATATAGAAGAAAATAGGGGGATTCCATCAAAATTCTGGGGGTAAATTACATTAAACTCACTATAGTATGTGGAGGTAAAGTTTCAATTGTGAGTTTTTCAAAAGTGGATATCTTGGCCATTACCCTTCATATATCAGTAAGCTACCATAGGATATGATCCAAAAAATGATTAAACAAAGAAGAAAGAAGGGAGGGAAGGGGGGGAGGGGTGTTGGCAGGAGGGAGAGAGGGAGGAAAAGGAGAAAAGGGAGAAAAGAATGATAGGATCTAATAAAGGCAGATGTGATGAAAGAGAGACATAAAGAGATTCTTACTTTTAAGAGTGAAGAGATATCCAAATAGAAGGGCAGCTCATAATTAGATTAGAATAAGAAAGTTAAGGTCTCCTCAACAAACAGATCTCTCCTAGGAGCAAAAAAGAGATGAATCAATTACCTTATGTACCTGATCATATTAAGAGAGGCCTGCATCAAGATTTTCATATTCTCACATTAATTATGGATGGGAAATTAAATAAAAAACAAACAAACAAAAAACTAAGTTAAAAGATCAGGCAATTAATAACTTCAGGACAAAGATGATGTACAAGAAGGAAAATTTAATTATATTGTACAATACAGGTTAGCATTTAACAACACTTACTAGTAAAATGATACAAATATTGAATATTGATTTAACAATGAATTTTAGAAGGTAGGCATCATATGTTTTAGTAAAAAGGACAATGATATAGAAGAGCTAAATATTTCTCTTTTGTATTTGGAAGATATTATAAAACCAAGCATTGTTTATTATGTGGCAGTTAAAATTTGATAACAAAAGAAACATTTACAGAATGTAAAATGGTCCTCCACGAATAGTGTACTTTGCAGGAGAAAAGGGTGGGGTAACGTGTGTTTGTGTGTGTATATATATATATATATATATATATACACACACACACATACATATACATGGACATGTAGAAGTTATATATATATATACACACACACACATACATATACATGGACATATAGAAGTTATATATATATATATACACACACATACATATACATGGACATGTAGAAGTTTTATATATATATATATATACATACATATACATGGACATGTAGAAGTTATATATATATATACACACACATACATATAAGTGGACATATAGAAGTTTTGGGCTTTTTGAGCTATGTATCACAATGATAAAAATGAAAAGCAAACAGATTTAAAAATAAAGAATTTGTGGGCCTAAGTAATAACCAACATTCTAAAAAGTATAGTTGCAAAGGATCAGAAGTGAAAGAAAATAGGTTGAAATGATTACAAGTCATTTTTAATTTTAAGATTTGAATACCTGTGCATATTTAGGGATAGAAGAAAAGGAAATAATGGTTTTGGAAATTTATAGGAAAGAGAATATGGCTAATTGATTGAAAAAGTCCTGGAAAGCAGGTTAACTAGAAAGTGCATTGCATACGCATCCTTTTCATTATGGTTCTCTTTGCTTTCTTCAATTAGTGTTTAATAACAGTAAAGAAAGATCTATCACTCTCCTCATTATTTTCTTCTTCCACTTCATTTGTAAATTAATAACCTTAAGCATGCATTTGGGTGTAATTGAAGTGTAAGGTCTATAGCTAGCAATAAAAAAAGTTCCTGGTTGAAGTGAAAATAGTTATAAGAGCCAGGAGTATCCACTTGATGTGTGTAAAGAGATTTAGGCAGACAAATATGAATGTAGTTTGTACGGTGAATATGAAAGGAAAGAGTAGTTCAAAGAGATTGTTCTGACTCCTGGGGAGAAGGCTCTTATTGAAATGACTAAGGAGGAGAGACTTGGAGAAACTAAGGGGAAGGCATAATACCCACATATTATAGGAGAAAGATAAAAGACTGCAAGAGAAAAGAAAATTTTTCCAAAGAAAAGTTTTTGCTGCACTTTTTCCTTCTTGGATCTTTAGTGTTCCTGAAAAGACTTTATATGCTGGGGATTCTCATGAGTATCAGCTTTTCAGTTTTCCTGTAGAATTTCTTTATTTTGTGAAACTCAAAAAGCTCAAATGTTTTGCATATCCTTTTCTTTAACTTCCCTTGAGGAAACCATCTTTGATCCTTCTATTTATCCAGAACTACCCCTTCCCATGTCTAGTGATTTCCTTCTTTGAAAGTAAAACTGATTATCCCCAACATCATTCACAGAAAACTAAGAAAATGGCTATACTTTTTAAATGAATGTAAATCTCACTTATTTTTTCTGTAACTTCATTGCTAATGTAGTTGCATTGCAATTAGCTGTTTTTCAAAGTCCCACACTTTGCACATTATGGCAACAATTTCATTACTTCTTGTATTAAGGTAGAATTTGTCAGGAGTTCTCAGAAGATTTCTAGTGGAAAAGTTCATCTGTTTGCATGTTTTCTCTAGGGTGCAGGAAAATGAGCTGTGAAACAAGTTTGTTGATGCAGACAACCCTGGGTTCCCATCATGGCCTTTCCATTTATTAAATGTGGCCTCAAGAATGTCATTTATTTTCTGTGAGGATATAATTACTTGTCCCAAAGGAATATTATGAGATTGTGTTCTCTCTGAAGACTGGTGTGGAGTCTCATTTTTTGTTTTATTTTGTTTTGTTTTCTTTCACCTGGCACGAGATCTTACGTCTACTATGTAATTCAGCAAATGGCTTTTCCTCTTAATTGACTGATGCACGCTTATGATGTATAAGTGTGGTATTTGACACACATTGGCAGTTCCATGAGAAGTTCCTTTTTTTTGTAGGATCATCATCTATGAAGAAACTACTGGCGTGTCCACTATTTTATTCTTTAAAGAAGTGAATTATCCCTTGTGGCCTAGGCCAACAAACTTTTGAGATGATATTCTTTCCATAAAGGACTAAAATCATATTTTAAAGTGCTGTCTTATGTTGTTTAAAGAAGATATGTTTCTGTTTATAAACTGGAGTCTGAGAATTCAATTATGAATAAATAAGCAGATATGTTCTTTTCTCTTGACTTTTTGTATTATATACATATAATACAATATTGCACTGAACGGGGATTCAATGTCATGCTTTTGAAGCTCAAAGGAAACTAATATGCCTTCCAATATCCAAATTTATGCCAATGCAGAACTAGAGAGCAAGAGAAGGAGAGGTTTATGCAAATTGGGAAATCTGAAGCCCTGTAGCCTTTGGAGACCAGATTGTTGTAAATGTGCAGTGTGGTGTGTCAAGCAAGAAGCAAGCAAAGGGCAAGGAACGTGATGGAGAATTTGGCATATCTGTGAGGTTAGGAGAGTGTTGTCTGAAAAGGCAAATAAAGAGAATAACCAAGATGAAAAATATGGACACAGTTTATTTTAAGAATCTTGAATACTTGCAATCTGCCAGACATTATGCTGGTTATTAGACAAAACAGGTAATTGTTATTTCATTGAGGTCACACCTAGTTAGGGGAGAGAGGAATCAGGATGATGTGTGACAGTACATGCTTCTATAGGAAATAAATTTAAAAATTCTACGTGAAGAAATACCTAGTCTTAAAGAATAAAATGTCACCAGGTGACAAGAATTCCTGGAAGAACAAAAAATATCTGCAGCTATATAGGGGTTTCAAAAGATAAAGTCAGAAATACTCTTATAAACAGTGCTCAGGTGACCAGTGGCCTCTTCTGCCTTACAAAGGACACAGGATTTTAATTTATTAAAAATAAGATCCTGGAACATTTTACTCTTTTTTTTAGCTTTTCTTTTTAGAAACTAGCACTCTGGCAAAAAGATGGTGTATGAATTTGCGGGAGGTAAGAATGTAGCCATAAAGATAAATTACTCAGCTTTAATATTATTAATACTTTTGTGTAATAGTTATTGATTGCTTACTATGTGCCAGGTACCAGATAAGGTAATTTTTTTAAAGAGCACTTTCATAAAAGCAATTACAGTGACTCACAAGGCCCTTGAATATTTAGAAGATAGAATTAACAAGACTCTTATCATTTGTATATGAGGTTTATAGGAGGAAGATCAAATATTCAGAGGTTTGAGTCTGGCCAGTCATGATGGTGGTAGTGGTCATGGTGAGATTTGGAAGTCAACATCTAATCTTAGGCTAACTCAGAGAGAAAACTGGGACAGTCAGAGTAGGCAAGCTAAGATAGATAGGTAAAGAACACAACCAGGAAATTCAGCTAGAAAAATATATGGGATCAGTTCACAGTCTGAAATCCTAAAAGATCCAATGGAGCTGAGTATAATAAACAGAAGTAAAGTCTTGCTATACAGTAAGATAAATACATCAACACTCAATCTTGGATAAGGGACCATTTAAACAGAGCAGTGAGGGAATTGAGAAAGAGTGTCAGAATCCAGGTGCCACAGGACCACCAAACGTACAACACCTTTTTTCTGTGAGCATCCTTTCTTGGCAGAATGAATGCGAGCTGACACGTATGTAGGAGTTTGGTGTGTGTGTATATGTGTTTGTGTGTGTGTAATGGTTCGAGCTTAGACAAAGGCCAAGCCATCTACAGTGTATTTGCCATTCTTTCACCAGATGTCTACATTGGCGCAATGCTCAAAAGATTTTAAAAATATTATGCCCAGGACATTCCTTTGGTCTGCATAACGAACCTTAATTCCAGCTGTCTATAGTTTCATTAATCTCTGTTGTGTGGTGGTGGCAAGAGTTTAGGTGCTGACCATCTGGTTATGTTTCCATTGTGTGAATGATTTGTAAAATGCTGTGGGCAATGTTATTTTCTCTGGGGCCAGAAAAATGTTTTGTGTGACCTTCCTGAGTAAAAATATTGAAAGATTTACAAACGTGTGTGAATGACATAGTCATATGAATGGGTGGATAGATGAATAGATGTGGGGGTGGGGGGAGGATGGATGAATGGATGGATGGAGGGAGGGATGGATGAATAGATAGATTACATTTTGACCATTGGCATTTATGAGGAAGCTTATTTTTCATTTTGTCTATCCTTCCTTCCTCCTTCCTTGCCTCCCTTCCTCTCTGCCTCCATAGCTCATTCACTGTCTTCCTATGTTCCTTTCCTTTAATCAAAAATGCATTTTTTTCTATGAGTTAGCATGATATTAAGGTAATTCAGATAAATGTGAGGATGCTGGGATAGCTCCACAGGCTGAGTGCTTGCCTTTCAACTGTGAGGTCCAAGGATTGAATCCGAGTTTCAGCCCATGCAAACCCATATGCTGAACTGGGGTGTGCCTCCCATGTGGAAGGCCCCCAGTTAGGCTCCCACCCAACGCTACCCCATATCCACCTGTGTGGAATGAAACTATGTCTTAACTAATGTACATTTATGGAGACCGCTCGGGGACCTCTCCCTTCTCTTTCCCTCTCAAACAATAAAATAAATCTTAAAAAAAAAAAAAAAGATAAATGTGTTCTGGCCTCAGGAAGTTCTCAAACTTGTGGGATAATGACATGTAAGTACCACAGAAAGTACCACAGAGGAGACATATATGAAATGATCACCAGTGTCATGAATGACTGTTCCTAAAGAAATGAGAATACTTCAAAACGAAATTAACTTTTTATCTAGATTCTTTATTATTATTATTATTATTATTATTATTTTTTACACTAACAAGGGAGAGAAATACATCTTAGGCAGTGAGCAGCAAGGAAAAGTAGTGTGAATGTATATGATGCTTTTGAAAAGGATTTGCTGCATTGGTAGTGTTGGAACATAGGATCTTATTAGAATATGATTTAAGGGGATGTCATAGATCATTTCCAGATTGTGAATGACCTCACTTACCATGCAAAGTAGTTGATAGTTCATACTCTAAGTAATAAGGAGCTTATGGATTATTTATCAGAGGTGTAGCATGATCCAATTCTGTGTATATGATTTTGTTTTCTTATTTACTTTCTGGTATTTATATTTGATGGCAAATCCAGTGTGGCAGAGATGTAGTATAAGAGGAAGAGGATTGATTGGGCAGGTATTTCTTAAGTAGAAGCGCCAGGAATAGAAGGACATAGGATGTGAGAGAGTGTGGATATGAAGATCAATTACTTCACCTGGGTGACCTCTCAATAACTCTCAACTGTCTACTAAGTCCCAAGAACTAGAGGATGCTAAGGGAAAAACGATGACTAAGAAATAATACTATTTTATTAACCAAGCAATCTAAAAGCCTTGATAAATTATGTATGCAACCATATTAATTGAATGCATCTGGTGCCATCACACATCCCATTTTGACCTCACTTCTAATTTCAGCTTGGCTTTGGGTGATGGGGTGATGGGAACCGGTTGTTTGCCTGAACTGAGAGGTTTTGGGGGGCCTTGATGGCAGGGCCTCGGTCCCTTGACCTCTCAGGGAAGGCCGACCTGGGGCTTTGATGGCAGGGCCTCGGCACCCCCTTTCATTTCCCTCGGGGGGGTAGTTGGGTGATTAGACATAGAAAAATGTATATCTTTAGCTTCAAGTGAAGGTCAGACAGCTGGCACCAGGTGTTAGATCACAGGCTGTGAGATGAAAGGAATGCAGGGAAGAGGGCCTGCATGTTCCTGATAACAAACTACCTGCACTGTACTTCAGTTAATGAGTAGTTTTTGCTGTAGTTGAAAAAACTCCTTTTTGTCTTTCCTTGCTCCTTGTAATGATATGAACCTTGGCTATATAAGTGATTGAATAAAGCTATTTGGGGCTGTCCTTATTGAGGGGCAGTCGGCAGATTATTGAGTCTGTCTTTAATTCCCACCGCTCAAACTCAGGGATTCCATTCAGCCAGACTGGCTCCTGGTTACAATGGAGTATAGTTTTTAAACATATGCCACATATAACTTCACTGTCTCTACTGAGGTTTCTCATATGGTGCAAAAATTTGCCGGAGTCCTCTCGTCAGATACTCATGACTGGGGGTGTACAATCTAGAATGAGTGGCAAAGGGGAGAGATATTCATATCTCTCAAAGACAGCTGTAGTACCATGTGCAGCCAGACTATGTCACCGACAATCCAATACTGTCTTTTACACAACCTGTGACTCACCTCTTCCCTGAGCTTTTGTTCTATACGTATATGCTTGAGTTACCTCTGGGGGCTTATCTCAACAGAAGGAGGAAGAGCTGGTGGATGAACACTTCTCAAGGTCAATCTTTAATAGTTCTGAGAAGCATTTTGTTCTCAGAAGCTCCTAAACACAATGAGCACCGGTTAGCTTCTGTGTTTACTTCAATACAGTAATCACTTTTATAATTGTTTTTGTTTATCTTTATTATTTCATTTAGTGTCAGACTCTGCTTTCATAGAAACAATGCATATAGAAAGTAGAATTTATACTAAACTCCAAACTTTTACACAGGCTACGGACAGTATTGGTAAAAGGAGATTTTATGAGCAGTGTAAGCAAACAGTGTCTGTGTTTGCTAATGTTTTGGTACCTAGGGCAGACTGTTTAGGCAAAGCCATCTCTGAATACCTCCTAACTTAGAATGTTCATACTACCTGTTTTCCTTCTATTCCTAATCTTATATCATCAGTATTTTACTTAATAAAAATAAAGATTCGCCACTTAAACTACTTAATTGACTTCTATCTGCAAGTCATTTTCTTATGACTTTGGGTTTCATAAGTGTCAAAAATTTTTTTTTATTAATATTTATTTATTTATTTTTATTGTTTTTTGACAGAGAGAGAGAGAGAGAGATACAGAGACAGAGAGAGAACTGAACTGGGGGAGCTCCCAGTTCGGCATATGGTTCCGCACGGGCCAGGGTCAGGATTCGATCCCTGGTCCCTGGCGCTGCAAAGTGAGCGCTTAACCCACTGAGCCATCCTGGCTTCCCCAGTGTCAACATTTTTATCAGACTAGTTGAACTAGAAAAAAACAGTAATTCGTTGTCTAAAAGTTGACATTGACAGTATCTTTTCCCACCCTTAATTACATGACAACTTATAGAATATTTTTCCAGATGTAGAAATTTCTTTGGAACTTTTCAAGAAGTATAACCAAGAAGTATCCAGGTATATACCCACATAATCTGGCCTCCTTGATAAGCTTCTGTCATTAAAGGTAAATAAATAAATAAAAATAATGCAGTGAAATTCAGAGTGAAAATATTAAAGTAGCTCAGCACATTTTAAATTACCGAGTTATATTTGCTTGTTTTTTCTTTCTCAGAGTATTTCAGAGATTAGAAGAAAAAAAAAGGAAAAGTTATATTTCAGACATTTTCTGTCATTGAAGAAAATAATGATATTATAGACCATGAAAAATGGTTTTCATATGGATGATTTTTATGGTGATACTTGATAAAATCTGAGAGCTTAACGCTGAGTTATAACACAATGATTTCCATGGAAAATGCATTGAATTGTAAGACAGACTATAAATGGACCAAATTTAGTAGGCAAGGCAATCATCATATCCACATTATTTTTATATTGTGTATAGTCCATCATGCTTTTGAAAGCCACATTTAAAATACATAGCAAACATGAGATTTGATATTCAGAAGAAGTAAAATACCTTCATACAATATAGTCATTTGACTTCTGGTTCTGCTTAAAGGAACATAACCATATCCTCTAATAAGAATTACTAGTTCCTGTGTACTTTATGCTAATAAAATTAATGCCAATTATAGAGTCAAAGTTCTGTTAATTTAAATAGAATCAAAATCTAAGAATACACTAAATATATATATTGATTTAAATTGATATGAAAACATTAAGGTTTATATAGCCATTGTGTTGTTCTTTTTTCTCACATTCCCTAAGCAATTTTAGTAGTCATTTGTTTTAATATGTAACAAGTATATTTGGGGGGAAATTTAGGATATTTTTCTATGTTAAATTATATTACACTGAAAACCATTAAAGTGACAAAAATATAGTTTAAAAAAATTGATTTTCTGACTAACTTTTTCAAAACACATTTAGAAGCCGGGATGGCTCAGCGGGTTAAGCGCTCGCTTTGAAGCCCCGAGGACCGAGGATTGAATCCCGGCTCCAGCCCAAGCGGACCCACATGCTTAATTGGGGTGTGCTTCTCGAATGCGGTGAGGCCCCCAGTTCAGTTCAAAAGCAAAAACAAAAACAAACAAAGAAGCACATTTAGTCTAGTATTTCAGATTGCATTTGAAATATATTCAGAATGTCAAACGCCACTGTGGAGAATTTCATACCAATATTACAGAAGAGATTATTCCAATCTATACTCATATCCCCTGTCTTTACATTTATTAGAACTCTAGATGAATTTATGTAACTGTATATTTCTAATTTGATATATAAAAGATGTCTTAAAATTAAGATGGCCCAATTGAACTTGACTATTTCCTAGCTACCAGTTATATAGTCACCCCATGTCCATAAATATTGCCACTAGCCAGTCTCTTAAAAAAAAAGAAATATACATATACATATATATATATATATATGACTTACTCTGATTAAGTCTCTCCTTTCCACCTCTGATTACATTTTTTATTATCTAATATTCAGTTTATCTGAAAACCTTCATAATGAAAAGTCACAGCAAACTAGGTATAGAAGAAATGTACTTTAACTTAGTAAAGGCCATATATGTCAAGCCCACAGTTAACATTATATTCGGTAGTGAAAAGCTAAAAGCTTTTCCTTTAAGATCAGGTACAAGACAAGGAAGTCTACTCTCACCACTTTGTTTTCAACATAGTGCTGGAAGTCCTAGCCACAGCAGTTAGGCAAGAAATAGAAGTAAAAGGCATCCGAACTAGAACGGAAGAAGCAAACTTGTTTCTGTTTGTAGATGACAGGAGATTATATATAGAAAACCCTAAAGACACTACCAAAAAAAGAAGAAAATAAAAACACCCCAAAAAACTATAAGAACTAATAAATGAATTTAGTAAAGTTTTAGGATACAAAATCAATATTAAAAAATCTATTTCACTTGTACACATTAACAACAATCTACCAGAAAGGGAAATGAAGAGAACAATTCATTTACAATAGCACTAAAAATAATAAAATACTTAGGAATAAATTTATCCAAGGAGGTGAAAGATCTGTACACAGAAAACTATGATACTAGTGAAAGAAATTGAAGATACAAATAAACAGATATTCTGTGCTCATGAACTTAAAGAATTAATATTGTTAAATTGTTCATACTGTCTGAAGCAATATACAGATAAAATGTGATCGCTATTAAAAACTCCAATGACATTGTTCACAGATGTAGAACAAATAATCATAAAACTTGTCTGGGACCACTGAAGTCCCCAGAATAGCTAAAGCCAAACTGAGAAAAAACGAAGCTGGAGGCATCACACTTTTGATTTCAAACTATATTGCAAAGCACTAAGGTATAAAACAAACAAATATAAGCAACTGAACAGAAGAGAGATCTCAGAAATAAATCCATGAATATATGGCCAACTATTTTACAACAAATGAACTAAGAATATGCAATGGGAAAATAATAAATGTGTTGGGAAAAACTGAACTCTTAACTTACATCATACACAAAAATCAATTCAAAATTGATTAAAGACTTGAACATAACACATGAAACCATAAAACTCATAAAAGAAAACATAATAGATAAGCTCCTTGACAAGGGTCTTGGAAATCATTTTTGGATTTGACATCAAAAGCAAAGGCAACAAAAGTAAAAATAAACAAGTGGGATTACATCAAACTAAAAAAACTTCTGCAAAACAAAAAAGCCATCAAAAAGAAAATTGAAAGGGCATCCTACTGAATGGAAGAAAATGTTTGCAAACCACATACCTGATAAAGGGTTAATATCCAAAATATATAAGGAACTCATACAACTCAATAAAAAAAGAATTAAACATGAGCAGAGGAGCGGAATAAAACATATTTCCCAAAGAAGACATAGAAATGGCTAGCAGGTACTTGAAAAGGTGCTCATTATCACTAATCATCAGGGAAGTGCAAATCAAAACCACAAGACCTAATAGGTATTTGTGAGGATGGGGAGAAAAGGGACTCTGTTGATGTGACTGTAAATTGGTGCAGCTACTATGGAACCTATTATGGAGGTTCCTCAAACAGTTAAAAATAGAGTTACCTTATGACCTATTATAGCAATCCTACTTTTAGATCTACATCCAAAGGAAAACAGGTTTTTGGAGAGATTTCTGCACTCCCATATGTTCATTGCAGCATTATCGACAATATGAAGATATGGAAACATCTAGAATTTTCATCAGTGGATGAATGAATAAAGAAGTGTGACACACACACACAAATATTGTTCAGCCATGAAAAAGTAGGAAATCTAGCTGACCTTGAGGGCATTGTGTTAAGTGAAGTAAGTCAGAGAAAAACCAAATATTGTAAGGTACTATTTTTTTGCGGAATTAAAAAAACTGAAATCAGAAACAGACTAGAATAGTAGTTACCAGGGATTGGGTGACATGGGGAAAATGGGGAGATGTTGGTCAAAGGGCACAAACTTCCCGTTATAAGATGACCAAGTTCTGAGGATCTATATAACATAGTGATTATAGCTAATAATATGGTATTTTATTCTTGAAAGTTATTAAAAGAGTAGGTTTTAAATATGACACAACAGAAAAAAATTATAATTATATGATATGATAAAGATGTTATCTAGTGCTGTGGTGGTAATTCTGCAATATATAAGTGCATCAAATCAACAGGTTATATACCTTAAATACAATATCACATGCCAATTATATTTTAATAAAGCTGGAAATAATACTTTGTGATATATTATTTATTGAATTGCTGCATTCTAATTTTCACTAATCTATTGGTCATCCATCTATCATCTATCTATCTATCTATCTTATTCTTCTTCATCATCATCATCATCATCATCATCATCAATCATCTAATCTATTTCATCAGTTAAGTAAGTAAGCAACTGAGAAAAGAAACTTGTTTGTCTTGTATCCCCGTGTATGCTCAGTACATAATAGGTGCATATAAGTACTTGTGGATTGAGTTTATCAATACATTTCTATCTAGCTCTTATCCTCATTAAAGTTCTTTATTGATGGGGAAAAAAAGCACTTCTATTATGTCTCATGTTGGAAAATTTTTCGCTAAGAAGTATTTAATTTTTTTGTATTTAAATTTCCAAAATCATGATCAGTATATTGTTTTTAAAATCAATTAAATTTTAATTCTGTTACTCTAGTTTAATGTAGATGATCAAAACTAATGCATCGTTATTTTTATTTGTTTACACCCCTGAGAAATGAAACCAGTTTTTTTAAATGCAAAAGCACAATTCTCTTACAAGAGATTGTTTTATAACATTATATAGAACATTATAGAGCATTATTCATAAGTCAGTTAAGCTATGCTTATACTAATTAAACTATGTCTATATCCATAATATCCAAGTTTATAATTCATACTCATATATTTAAGTTAAAATTTCAATTCAAATTCATAAATTTATATTGATTTATAGTAAGATTTACCTGATGGTTTTTCAGACAAAAATCTGATTCTCATGTTGAGTGTGATCATAGACAATGGGAATTTCCTCTCATAGTAACAAAGATGCCTTCTTAATAACTCTCTTAGTAACAAAGATATTACGGTACTTGTCCTGGTCTCTGTATTCGTCAGGAGATAAGTATTGGTTCACATTGAAGAATCTCCCTATTCAGTAGGTTAGGTTATACATGAGATTATTAAAAATTCATAAAATGAATTAATTTGGGGGAAGCAAAGCTTGAGAATAAAGGAAATTGATATTTGTTTTATAACTATATATTTAGTATTGATATATTATATATATATACTTTTATATATATTTATAAGATATATAAGATACTTACATGAGGTATTTATCTTATACATTTTCAACTATGTCAAGACTTGAATTTTGTTCTGCACCTTAACATAAATTGTCATACTAACCATAGCATCTTCCTTTCAAATTTATAACTTTTTTCACAAAAGGGATTGGAGTGTTGTTGATTCAACATAAATACCACCATGACTGGAAAGTATTTTCAAAATATATGAAATACAAATGAGGTCAGAAATAAAGACTGTAATAGGAAAACAAAACCTATTTTACTATAATGATTTAAATTATTTGTTTAGGAATGTTTCTATAAGCAAATTACTATTTATGAGGTTTGAATTTCATAGAATGTTCAAATTGTTTAATCTCTAAATGAGTTATTTATTATGAATAAGTCACCTCCCATTTACTAATTGCATAATAAGGAGTGCTTTTGAAATAGAATGCTTAAAGTACCAACAAGAGAAAAAGTCAGTTTGATATTTGAATACAAAGGAAGACTAAAAAAGGAGAAAGCAATCAAAGCAAAAAATCCCACAGGGATCAGACTCTGGGGAAATAGGTGAGAGCTGAACCAGTGGAAGCTGTGAAATGGGAGTTGTTAATGCCATTTTTCACTCAGCATGTTTTCTTTCCTCTGACTTGAGATCTGTTAATTTTCACTGAAAGCCTCTCAATACTATGAGATCAAAGAGACACATTTTATGGCTCCCTTTGACTTTATATAGAGCATTACGTACCATTAAGAATTTAATGACGATAACTATTCTATTATAATCTACAAAAATAAGATTTGTTTAATTTTATGTTCTGAATTTTAAGTAAGCAAATAAATGGAGAAAGTCCCTTCAAATATATACTTTTTAAAAAATCTTTCATAAATAGAACAGATTTTTTATCTTTATACCAGGCTAACACCTGGATTATGCCTTTGGTAATTTTTTTTAATTTTTTTAGATATTTGTATATTTCTCTCTTCTCACATTTGTGCATATAAATTTGATAGTGCATATAAATCTCCTAAGGTTTTAAACATTTCCCCTTTCTACTATTGTATCCTATGCTTAACAGTTGCTCAATCAATATATTTGCTTAATCATATTAGTTAAAGAAAATTCAACATATAAGAATTTTAAACATGGGGAAGCCAGGATGGCTCAGTGGGTTTGGCACTCACTTTGCAGCCCTGGGGACTGAGGATCAAATCCCTGCCCCAGCCCGTGCAGACCCATATGCTGAGCTGGAGAGTGCCCCCAGTTCAGTTCTCACCGGGGCGAGACCCCGGCCCAGTTTCTGCCCTGTGCAGCCCCGCCCACCTGTGGAGTGAAATCATGTGGAAAAAACAATGATAGTGCAACTATGGAGACTGTTCTGGGCCCTCCCCCTTCTCTCTGTCTCTGACTGTATCACTCTCTCTCTCTCTCTGTCAAAATTAATAAATAAATCTTTGGAAAAAAAAAGAGTTTTAAACAAGTAATTATGTTAATATTTTTATTAGTTAACTTGCCTAGATACTGATGGATACCAAAAAGAAAAATTTATCATGATTACAACTATTTTCTGAACAGCTATCATTCTAGTTCTAATTAGTATGATAAATAGAAGCAATAGACATACCCATTTATCATATGACATTATTTACATTATTTGTAATTAAAGATGAATGGGAAGATATATTTATATTTTCTTCATTTAAATATAAAAATGTCATTGATCTGTTATTTAAGTTATAGGCCATTAAAGGCATTTATGTCTTATGTCTCTTGGTTGCATATGAGATACCAAAATCTTATTGTCATGCTGGCCTTTTATTTGCTATTTGATGGAGAAAAATGGAAATACTAATATACAACTATTGCTTGTCAAATGAGCAAAATATTTTAGACAATGGAATTTATTTTGAGATAAATTACTTAAATTCAGTTATCAAATTACTTTGTACCTTTCCATAGTATTTAATAACCACAGAGAAAGATATACTATGTGTTAACTAAATTTTATACTTTAGCTAATTTTTTATCAAAGAACAATCTTTTGTTATTTTTATTTGTCCTAGTATTTTGTATCCTCTTGCACTAATTTGCCATGTAGCTCAATGCTATTTTACTTTTACTGAAGATGATTTAAATCTTTACCTTGTTCAGCTTCACTTGAAAATGTCTTAATATAAGATAGGTAATTTAGCAATAATATATGGAATATATACACGTATGAAAGCAGTGTTCTAGAAGCTACAGTGCTTGAGTTCGTAGAGTTTGTAATTTGAAAAATTAGAAATATCAAATTCAAGGCAAAAATGTCAGCTTCTTGGGAAATTTTTATCCTGAAAAAAGGAAGAATATCAGTTAATTTGTTAGGTAGGAGATAATTGTATGGGGATATGTATATCAGTTGTTTATGTGGTTGCAACTTCTAGATGTACAAGTTCTGAAATTGGAAAATGTGAATCCTACAACTTTGTTCTTCTTTTTAAGATTGCTTTCACAATTCTAGTCAGTTGAAATTCTGAATAAATTTTCAGATAGACTTGTAATGCTCTGAAGAAAAGAAACAAGAGCTATGATTTTGATAAACATTTTATTAAACTTGAAATTTAATTTAAGGAGTATTGCCATTTTAACAATATTAAGTCTCCCAATTAACATACATGGGATGTCCTTGCATTTATTTATATATCTTTATTTTTATTAAGATTTATTTTATTATTTTTGACAGAGAGAAAAAGACAGTGAGAGACAGAGACAGAGAGAGACAGAGAGAAGGGGGAGGACCCAGAACAGTGTCCATAGTTGTACATCATCAGTTTTCTGCATGGTTTCATTCCACACAGGTAGGAGGGAGCCATGCAGGGCAGAAACTGGGCTGAGGGCCTCCCACATGGAAGGCACATCTCTTGGAGCCAGGGTCAGAACTGGGGAGCCGATAACCAAACTGGGGGCCCAACTACATGGGAAGTGTACCCCAATTCAGCATATGGGTCCACACAGGTCAGGGCCAGGACTTGGTCCCCCATCCCAGGGGCTTCAAAACTAGTGCTTAACCCTCTGAGTCATCCTGGCTTCCCCATATTATCTTTACTTCAACAATGTTTTGTAGTTTGTAATGTACAAATTTTGCACTGTTAAATTTGTTCCTATATATTTTGTTATTTTCATGGTACTATAAATGGAATTGTTTTCTTAATTTTATTTTGAAATTTTTAAGTGTTAGGTGTACACATAGAATTGATTTTGTATATTGATCTTAATACAGTATATGCATGTATTATTTAGATTTTCAAAGACTAATCTATGTGCTTCTTATTTGAAGTCTTTTATACTTAATCTTTTACCTACTCAATGGACAGTTACAACTATTTTCTAAGTGACTATTTGAGCCTATTGATGTTAAAAATAAATACTTTAATGTAGAAAATAAATGGTGAAACATTCAGAAAACATGTAAACTTCAATTAAAAAAACAACAACAACACACTATTTAAAATATCTAAAGAAGTGATCAATGACATCAATTACTACCTTCACAGTTAGTTAGGCAAGGTGGGCTAGCTTTATTTTTAGCGAAAATTCCAAAAACGTCTTTAGTTGTCTATGTCCTCAGTCTTTATTAATGAACCCAACCATTTAGCCCCTGTCTCATCCTAGAGCAGCACTGCTCCAAATTATTTAGCCCCACTGAAACCAGATTCCATATGCTCTCCTCACTGTAACAACAACAAAATATCCCCAACCATGAAAATAGTGAAGAAAAACAAAAACAAACAAAAAAACCAGTGCTCACAAATCTGATTATTGTTCCTTGATTTACTGTCTTAACATCCCTGCTGCTTATGTAGGCCTGCTCATGCCTTCCTAAATTTGCTGATTTTTTAAACTCAATTTCTCAGTATTCTCAACATAGTATCTTTGAATGAGAAGGAATCTTAAAGCCAATTTTTATTTTTTCTTTAGTAAGATTAAGGATGTCTCCTTGGCTTTATGAAATTAGGTGAAACATATTTCAGCTGTAAGAGAGTTCTGTTTAGGACAATGCCCTGTCCTGGCCTCTCATAGCGTACTTTACTCTGCATTGTCCAGTGTTCCAGTGAATTCTTTGATTATTCCACCATTAGCCAAATCTTGCAACTCTCTCAAAATTTCTAATTGCTCTACATCTTGTGTGTCTTTTCTTGCTTCTAATATCTCTCACCTTGAATTGACTAAAATCATTCCAAAACTTCATCAACTCTTCAATTTACTCTTGAACTACTTAGGTTTGTTTTTACTTATAACTATACTTGTTTACTTAATATTCTCCTTTATGGCACTTCCAATATTGACCAAAAATATTTCTGAGCATTCTTTAAATTGTAAATGCTTTGGAAGTTATTTTCAATTTTAGTAGATCATTTAAAGATAACTTATTTAATTTTTTAATCTCCCATACCCTATGCCAAAATCAAAATAAGACCACATATGTATAAAAATTACTAAAGGGGGGGAAGCCGGGATGACTCAGTGGGTTAAGCGCTCACTTTGCAGCACCGGGGACCCAGGATCGAATCCCGGCCCTGACCCGTGCGGGCCCACATGCTGAACTGGGGAGTGCCCTCAGTTCAGTTCTCTCTCTGTCTCTGTCTCTGTATCTCTCTCTCTCTCTTTCTCTCTGTCAAAAACAATAAAAAAATCTAATTATAAAATAAAAATTACTAAAGGGGGCAATAAGAAAAGAATACATTAACATTTAATGAATGCCAACAAAAGAAATTGGAGTACAATTCATTATTTTTGTACCTTATGGTAAATCCATTGAAAAGTACATAAAATTAAAGTGAAAGATGTGAAGTTGACAGTTGATCCAAATCTTATGCTGTAACTCTTAACCTTTCATCATTCCTTTCCAAAAAATGAAAGCTAATATTAAAAAATATTGAGAGAATGTTCCTGAGAAATAAGAATCTAAAGTTGATACCCAAAACTGTCAGCCACTAAACTATGATTAAATATATTAGGTTGAGCACTGTTTTATTAGCTATATTACAAGGGAGATAACATATTGAAAATCTTTAACACTGGTTTCCTGTCAGTAGTGAAAAATCTTATGTTAACATGAAACCTACCTTTCCTTTCCAAAAGTCATTTATCACACAGAATAGATTGAAGTTGGTGACCAGATGACCAGTATAATAGATTGACTTTGACAGAAAACTGCAGAGATAAAAAGTGAGTCAAAGAAGTAGGAGAATTGCCATCTGGGCTGAAGCCTCGTTGAAGAAACTGAGAATGTTTAGCTACTTAGGGAGAATTAAGTGTGCAGTCCTTTGAGAACTTTCCTATAACTTTGAGCAGTTCAATCTGTTCACAAAGGTACCCATCTAGTGGGGCAAGTAGGAGTTTGAAATTTGAAAGTCCCTGCTAAATATTCTAGGCATATGCAGCCATTCATAAAAGCTGGTGCATCCATCTGTCATTGGAGGGGGTAGTTCTTTTTGGTACCATGTTCTTTCAAAGAGGCTCTTTAGTGACCTCTTATAGTCAGAGGAGCAACCATTATTAACTGGCTTGCTTATAAGATGTCTGTATTTGTGACCAAATGTCCTAGATCAGGGGTGAGCAATTGTTTTGACTCAGGGGCTGCTTTGTGGAAACGAAGGTTAGCTGAGAGCCACCCCTTTTTAAATGATTGCATTTATTAGTTAACTTTGCATTTCAGAAAAGCTATAAATTGTATCATAAAAATCTGATGTCTTGGCGGGTCGCAAAAAAACCTGTAGTGGGCCGCAGTTTGCCCACCCCTGTCCTAGATCATTTATAAACAACATGGTCAAGCTTCAAGTACAGTTCCATTACTAGAACAATTTATTGGTTTTCTTGATATAAACACATTATGCTTCTTCCATGTTACAATGACTATTTGAATCTCAGACTTTCAGCTATCCTTCCTAGACCTCGTTTTAAATGTCACATTTTCCCTTCTTCACAGGGTAGACAGGAGACCTCAGATTTGGACTCATTCCACACTGATTCACATTGATCCTTTTCTCCTCTCTAGTTACAGTGGATGTAGAGTCTGCTTTTTTATCTAAGATTGATATTTACATTTGTGGTTGTGAAGAACACTCTCGTGTCCTCCAAGATTTTCTTTCACCCTTCCTTCTTTTTTTCTGTTCATTCATCTTCTGCCTCTTTATAAGCTACATATCACCCCCAATTTTAAAAAAAAGGTATACAAACTACTTAAATCTTTAATATGTATTAATCATAGAATAAACATTTTTTTCCTCCACTGTTCTCATTCATGGGACCACATTAACTTTGCTTAACAGACGTTCTCAAAAATAGTTACTTAGACTTAGTGTCCAGACTTCTTCTTTCCCCATACATTTCTCAACCTATGTCCACCTGCCTCCTATCCTTTACCTCTGCCTGAAGGAAACTGCTCTTCCCAAAGTTATCATTGTTTTCATAATTTTTTTAATTTTCAAATATGTTTAATATCTGCTTCTCAATCCTCAACTTTTACTAAGTTTGTATAACTTTTTAAATTATTATTTCTACCATGTGGCAGAGGTTCCTCATCTGGTACCCATTCTTTGGCTTGCTTCCTTCTACTTTCATGACCACTGTTCTTACTCTCTCACTTGTGCTTTTGTTGCTCTTGGTATTCTCAGCCAAGTTCTCCTCTTTTCCCTCTTGATTTTCACATAATTTTCAGAGTTCTTACGTGTCTATTACTATAGTTACTATCTCATTACTGTTCATTTCATATCTTAGTCTCCAATTAAGATCCCACTTCAAGGATACAAAATAGCCTATGTGTTTGTCTTAAGAATGTATCTACTAGACTAGAGTATCCTGAAGGCATCCCCAATGCATATTTAAAAGTAGACTCAGCATGGACAAATCCTATTAAGATCTGCTCTTCCTATTACAGTGAATGCTATACCATAATAGCTATCATTTACTGAGCACTATCCATCAGGCACTGTGTTAAGTGCCATGAACACGTTAATCGCTAATCCTTTCACTTAATCTTTGAGTTAGGGACACTTAGTATCTTCATTTTCCAAATGAAGGAATTGATACAGACAACATTTGATTGAAGTCACACATTTGGTAAGAGTAAGGCTTTGATGACCCACAAAGGGAGCAGAGTTTTGAGAAGCTGAGAAAAAAGCCCCCAACTTTTCTACCACTGTAGATTGTTTTTATAAAAGGACAACAGGGATGCTGGGATAGCTCCACAGGTGCAACCCCACGTGCTGAACTGTGGTGGTGAAGGTTCTCACCTCACATGTGGGAGGCCCCCAGTTTGGTTCCCGCCCCGTGTGGTCCCACATCCACCTGGTAGAATGAGACTGTGTCGTGACTGATGATGTGAACTATGGAAACTGCTCTGGGCCTTCCAGTCTTTCTCTCTCTCTCTCTCTCTCTCTCTCTCTCTCTCTCTCTCTCTTTCTCTCTGTCTCTCTCTCTCTCTCTCTCTCACACACACACACACACATTCTTGCAAGAACAATAAAATAAATCTTAAAAAAAAAAGAAAGAAAAGAAAAAAAGGACAGTGGTTTTGCAAACTTTATCTTTCTTGCTAGAATCAAGACTCTTGTCTCCTCCAAATGATCTCTAAAAGTGATATAAGAATTCCTAAGGATATACAATAAAAATAAAAATACTATAATAATAAAAAATGCCAAAGAAATTTATATTGCTGAGTGGTTTTATATGTCTGTTTATTAGTCTTAAAATGCAGTTTACAAATGACAAATATATATTATAAAATTCTGAATCCTTTTTAGAAAGAATTATTCTAAGTTCATGTTGATGACATATTTGATATTTAGAATTAATCATTTAGGACACACATGTTTAGATTTTGATATTACTGGTTATACATTATTATAAGTACGTACAACAATCAATTATAGGGCTCTCTCAATATTCCTTTGACAAAGAGATAGCTACAAGCATAAAATCATAGAGACTTTAGAAGCTATATAGTAAGGACTGTATGCTTTACTATGACAATCAAAAAACAGAAGTTGGTAGTTTATATAGCTCCAATTGTTAGCTATCATATTAAAATTCTTTGTATTCTGATGTACAATTCAGCATAGCTTGGAAATGTACTTCCTTTATTATAGCGTATCTTAACATCTCAAATTTCAGGGCACTATTTTCAGATCTAGGTAAAAAATTGTTTTAGTCCATTCAAGCTGCTATAGCAAAATATCGTAGATGGTTTCTAAGCGAAAAAAATTATTTCAAAGTCCTGGAGGCTGAGGAGTCTAAATGGAGGAGCCAGCAGATTTAATATCTGATTGGAGCCTACTTCCTCTCATAGACAGCTAGCTGTCTTTATATGTTAGAAAGTTGAGCCCTCTGGGGCCACTTTTGTAAGGGTCCTCATGCCATCCATGAGGACTTTATCTACATGGCCTAATCACCTCCTAAAGCCTCACCTCCAAATAGCATCAGATTGGGAATTAGGTTTCAACATATGAATTTGGGGAGGGGACACACAAATATTTAAGTCATAGTAAAATGGATAGTTACACACAAACACAGACACACATGAATGTGTGCATGCACACTTGCACACACACATTAGTTTACTTCGGCTGCCATACAAAAATGCCATAAACTCAATGGCTTAAACAGCAGAAATTAATCCTCACAGTTGTAGAGGATGGGGCGTCCATGATCAGGGAGCCTATATGGTGGGGTTCTGGTGAGAGCTCTGTTTCTGTCTTGTAGATGACAACCTACTCACTGCGTCATTACATGGCAGAGAGACAGAACAATCTCTCTGGTCTTTTTAAAAGGGGCACTGATCCCATTTTGACAACCCCACTCTCATGATCTCATTTCATCCTAATTATCTTCCAAAGGCTCCATCTCCAAATATCATCACATTAGGAATTGGGGCTTCAAGGCATGAATTTTTAGGAGGGCAGAGCACATTTCAGTCCATAGCAACATATGTGAGTATTTGGGTGATAGATAGATGATAGACAGATAATGATTGATAGATAGATAGATAAATGATAGAGATAGATAATATAATACACATATATAGATATATAATACATTTTTAAAATTTGTCCCACCTTCATCCATTTCCCAAGTGTCACTAATTTAGAATTGAAATAATCTCTTCCAATAGATGGATGGGAAAATGCATCTTTTCAGGCTAATTTCCTCCAAATTTAATAACTGATGTTTTTAGAAAACTGATTTGTTGTTGTTGTTACCTTCTGGGACCTTAAGTCTGTAGCAGTATATAGCTTTGGGCAATGGAATCTGAGCTTCCTCTCAGTTTATTTCACAACTGAGAAAAAGAAAGATTTAAAGAGAAGCTGTGTGTATGTGCATGTGTGTGTTCGTGTATGGTAATTTTTGTTTGTTTATGTCAACCCTATTTTAATTATAGCATTTTATTTAAAGTGACCTTCAGATTGCTTCAGAAATAGAAACATTTTTCATAATTACTAAGGGGATAGTAACAACTAGAAAAAGTCAAATCTGGCCTATGTTGATTTCCCTTGGAATAAAGGGTGTTTCATGTTGGAAAAGAAATTAAGAAAGCAGTTATTCTGTGCTGGGACCAGATTAAGTTTATTTTCAAGCTATAGTTCTTTTTTAACTGTCTCCAGAAATATCTTATAAAAATGTAGCCATATAGAAGTGACTTCATATGAATAATTTCCCTTATAGCTGGGCTTTTAATTATTTTCCTTTTTGAAGTATTTTATACTCCACCCTAACGTATTTCAGAAATGAAAACTAGCTGAAACTTTATTCAAAGCAGAGAGACACTTTTTCATAGATAGGTTGAAATGTGAATAATGAGCTGCTCTAATACACGTTCATGGCTTCAATAGACAGTCTGAATCCCCTTAAAATAGTGAGTATGTTGGCCACTTGCCTGCTGTATCCCCTAGCAGTTTTCTAGAAGGCCTATCAGTGAAGTCAGACTCTCTTCATAGCGTGGGTCACATGTATATCAGCAGACTTGTTAAAGCTCAAAGTGAGGTGACAGCTGCCAACATTACTAAGTACAGATTTCATTTTCATTACCAATAAATGAACTGTTCTATGGTACTCTTATTAAGGTCAGTCTGATTCAATAGCCTGCAACCTCCTTGAAGCCACTTTGCCTCTCTTTCTCTTTTTATTACTATTGTCTATTAATCAGGGTAAATGTCATAAACACACTTTTGTCCAGACAGATATCAGAATTTAATCCTAATATTCCCTGTGTAACATTTTCATACACTTTTAAATGAAAATTATGCTGCCAATAATAATTTTTGGATTTTCTAAATTATCTAGGTCATTTTATAGATAATTCTTAATAATTCAAGTGGAAGTTTCCCCAATCAATTTTATGTCCTTATACAATACATTATATCTGATTTGATATCATGTGTAGAAGTAACTAAGGCCTATAGTTAGATGGCATTGAAGAAACTCTCTTCTACCAATAAAGTTCACTTTTGAGGGATTAAAGATTAATATAGGTTAGGGAAGTCTCAGGTTTGGATAATCACAGGACGATAGAGTGGAAATAGAGTGGAAAACATGGATTTAAGGAAAATGCACAAGACAATGCAGGGTCTATTATAGTAATTTTCATTATGTAAATATGAAATTCAAGTTTGTTTGAATTTCATTTGGTTTCCCTTTGCTTCATACCAGCCAAAGGGAAGAGATTCAGCTCATCAGTGAATGAAGGAATTGGCCACAAGGAAAGGAGAATGAGGAATTCTTTGAAAGGACAAATAAAGAATAGTATATTTAATTTAGTTTTGTCACAAATAAATACTTGATAATTGGTGGTACTTTTGAAAATCTATACATAGAAATATGTATCATTTTTCTTCTCACTACCAGTTTCCTGCCCACTATAAATACCACAATAAATACTGCCTACTAAAACTTTTTAATTACAAAGAATCTCAGTTCAGCCTTTTCTTAGTGAGAAGGAGCACTCTTTGTGGCCTTAGGACATTTCACACTGAAGGGTCTGTTTTCTATTAGTACTTTTTTTTTTATTCTGAAGCAATTTCAAGAAACTAGTAGCTTAACATACTTCTTGCTGCCCTTCATTTTACATATGATGTACATATTTTAAAAACACATAGGGGAAGCCGAGATGGCTCAGTGGGTTAGGCACTCACTTTGCAGCGCCGGGGACCAGGGATCAAATCCTGGCCCGGCCCGTGCGGAACCATATGCTGAACTGGGAGCTCCCCCAGTTCAGTTCTCTCTCTGTCTCTGTCTCTGTATCGCTCTCTCTCTGTCAAAAATAAATAAATAAATAAATAAACAAATAAATAAAAATTAAGATAAAAAACAACAACCCAAAAAACTGTGAAAAAAAAACAACAACACATAAAAAAAGAGAATTTTAGGGAAAGCTGAGATGGCTCAGCAGATTAAGAGCTCACTTTATTTATTTTTATTTTCAAGAGCTCACTTTAAAGCCCCTCGGACTGAGGATCAAATCCTGACCCCAGCCCATGCGGAACCCATACACTGAACTGGGGTGTGCTTCCCATGCAGGAGATCCCCAGTTCTGGTTTCCACCCCACTACCCCCCTGCCCTGGTTTGATCCCTGGCTTGAGGGGGCGTGCCTCCTATGCAGGAGTCCCCTGGCCCAGTTCCCACCCTGCGCGGCCCTGCCCACCTGTGTGGAACAAAACCATGTTGAAAACTGATGACATACAACTATGGAGACTGCTCTGGGCCCTCCCCTTCTCTCTATCTTTCTCTGTCTCTTTCTGTCAAAATCAATAAAATAAATCTTTAAAAAAATAAAAAGAGAATTCTAGGTACATGGAAAGAAAGAACTATACTTTTCATGTGGAGAAGCAATGTGAACTTCGTGGTAGAGTGGACTTTTAGAGTAATACAGAATTGGATTCAAATCCCTCATTAAGTCCTTGTATTCTTGGGAACACAGATTACATAAGGTCATCGATACTTAATTTCTTGATGCTGAAAAAAAATGAAAACACATAATACTGTGGTAATAACTAAATATGATAATTTTATGTAGTATAATTTTAGCCATCACTGCCAGCTTTATCGTGATTTTAGGTATAATTTATTCTCATGCTTCCAATTCATTTGAAATATAACATTTTGTAGATATAATGTGGAGGAAAAAGGTTAATATATCAGGAGGTATTTAAATAGAGATGTTTATTCTGCCTGGTTTTGACTAAAAGAAAAAAAAATGCTATTTTAGGGGGAGTCAATTATGTTACTGTCCTTAAGAATGACATCAAGTGGAAAAAATGGTACTGGGTACTTTATTTTATTTTTAAATCCTGTCAGCGTTCCTGCTCTTCTGAAACCACACTGCTCTTTGTATGGTTACTGACAGAATGCAGTACAACTGGGGTAAATGAACATTAGTTTTAATAGTCCAGTTCAAGAGAAGTTCTCCTGAGAGTAAGCATCAGCTTTTTTTGGAGATTCTGTGTTCTTGAGTTTTTAATAGGTAATATTATGTTAGCATAAATAGAATATTTAAAAATTACTGATAATTTTTAGTTGTATAATACCAACCAACAAACATTTCTAGTCTTATCTTTATTTTCTTAGGCTTTATTACAGAGTATTTTATTATAGCTTTGTAATTTGAAAGGTAACTTATTCAGCAGTTCCATATTTATTAAGTATATTCTATTTTTAAAGAATTGTCATTTTGAGGCATTTTATTATTTTCCATGGGTTAGTTTCTTTTTATATTTCGAGAAGTTCTCAGGGAAACATTGACATTTTTGAATTAAAATTGTAAAAGAATATTTTAAAGAGTGAAATGTGATATGTAACAAAAACTGTTTATATTAGATATATCTACAGTCAAGGGACCTCCTATGAATCTGAAATTAAACAATTACTGTTATAAAGAAAAGATAATAAAATTCTGTCACAGTGTGAAGATGTTAATAGAGCAATGATGACATGCTCAGTAGAGTTTGGGAATTTTTCTTTCTGCCTTTTTTTTCTGAAAGAAACAAGTCCTTACAGAGTAATTTTAGAAAAAATGGACAAAATAAATTTGTTTTACAAGAGCATTTTGTTTACTTTTTACTTATTGACTTAGAATTAAAATCTATCCTTAGATTAAGCAATAAGAAAGAAAAGTCAATACATACATACAAGTATATCTTACATTTTTAAAAAATATTAATAGCTCTAACAATAAGATCAATGAAATGATAGTGGATAATATAAGACAAAATATTTTTTTTAACTCAGTAAATAAATTTTTAAAATTAAGATTAAGTTAAATTTAAATAAAAATTACCTTTACATTCAAAATCAATTTATTTTTGGTTTCTTTTGTTCTTTCTTTCTTTTTTTGCATCTGAAAAATTCTTCTGTGATTGGTTTATAATGTCCAATAAAGTTCATGAAAAGGACATTAAAAAATACATAAAGTCCACTGACCGTTATAAATTTGCAAAACACAACAAACAAAAATAGCTGATCAATACTCTGCAAAAGTGTTAAGTTCGTAAAAAATTGGGAAGATTGAGGATTTATTATTTAATTTTTTAACTTGAAAGCCATCATTGATTTTTTTCAGTAAACCTACCTCTTTTTTTTAAAAAAGATTTATTTTTATTGCTTTGACAGAGAGAGAGAGAGACAGAGACAGAGACAGAGAAAAGGGGGAGGGGCCCAGAACAGTCTCCATAGTTGCACATCATTGGTTTTTCCACATAGTTTCATCCACAGGTGGGTGTGGGGTTTCACAGGGCAGGAACCGGGCCGGGGTCTCACCCCGGTGAGAACTGAACTGGGGGCACTCCCCAGTTCAGCATATGGGTCCACACAGGCTGGGGCCGAGACTCGATCCTCGGTCCCGGGGGATGCAAAGTGAGCGCTCAACCCACTGAGCTATCCCGGCTTCCCCAAACCTACCTTCTTTTAATGAGGTTATATTTGATTTGTTAATAATTTGTTTGAGAATGTTGCATTCATCTTCATGAGTATATTTGCATGTCATTTTCTTTTCTTGTCTTGGCCCCGTTTTATGGTATTGAGATGATGCTAGTTTAGAGCAATTAGTTGAAAAACATCTCTTCCTTGTTTCTGCTAGGGCTTGTACAGTATTGGTGTCATTTCTTTCATAAATATTACATAGAACTCACCTGTGAAACTGATAGAGTTTCCTATGTGAAAGTATTTTTAAATATTACTTCTTTTTTTTTTTTTTTTTTGTAGAATTAAAAAACTACCGGTATTCAGATTTTCTGTTTCTTTTGGGCTTAATTTTGGTCAGTTGCAGATGACTTTAATGTTTAAAATCTTTAAAATTATAGTGATCAATTTTGAGTGTGACATATTCTAGAACTTCTTTTTGAGAACAAAATGCTATAGTGTGGATATTATAGTAGGATGATCATATATTCCAATTGGCCTGGGATTCTTCTGGTTTTATTTGTTATCCTGAGGTCCATGCTAACAGTACCTATTTTTATTCTGAAAACTATGCTGCTTTAGATGTTAAAGTTTCTGCTCACCTTAGTTATTAGATTTCTTAATCTCTATGTTAATCTTTAAAATGGGAAATGCTAACTTCACAATTGAAGTCAAGTAAGAAAAAAACAAAACCAACTTTAACAATTCTCCAAATGCAAGCATTAAAATTTCTTTTTACATTTGCTTATCTCAGTCTTCCAATTTATATGTGAAACTATATGACTGGAAAGAAAATGGTCATTTAAAAATCTTGGTGAACATTACCTTGGAGATGAAATAAGGATAGATATATATCTATATCTATAATCTATAGATATAGACATATCCATATATTTTTATGTCTCTATATCTATATATGGGTGATATTTATGTAGTATTTGCAGTCATTAAATTATTGATTCTTAAAAATAGCCATTATAGGAGTAATTTAAATATACAAAGAAAAAAGTATCTAGTCACATGGCAAGTGATTGTAAAGCTCAGTCTAAACAATAAGAAATGTGTTGTACAATAAATTTCCTCCCATGTGTAACTCTGGGATGACTTTTTTTTAATACAGAATTTCAAAGTTTTTTAAAGATTTATTTTTTATTGTTTTTTGACAGAGAGAGAGAGAGACAGAGAGAAGGGGGAGGGCCCAGAGCAGTCTCCATAGCTGACAGCATTAGTTTTCCGTATACCGGTAGTTTCACTCCACAGGCGGGTACAGGGCTGAGCAGGGCAGAAACTGGGCGGAGAGCCTCCCACATAGGCCCAGGCAAGAGCTGAACTAAAGGCACACCCCAGTTCAATATGTGGGTCCACATGAGCTGGAGCCAGGATTTTATCCATGGTCTCCAGGGCTACAAAGCCAGCGTTTAACCCGCTGAGCCATCCCAGCTTCCCCTGGAATTTCAAAGTTTATCTTTGAATTTGAATTCTAATTATGACAGCTAACTTAAATTTCTTGGCTCCTCCAAGGATGCTATGAACGTTATGTTTATAAGCTATTTTGATACCCTTAGAAGAAATACTTGTAAATAATATTCATTGTTGGAAATAGAAATGATTTACCTTGGGAATTTTGACTTCTAGATTGTTTGTATAATGTCAGCAAAATAATTCAGGTGTGAGTGAGGAATGTGATCTTTGAAATGTGTGTTGTACAGCCAAATCATTTTTTGTATGACCTTGGAAAACATACTCTTAAAGTTTTGCCTAGATGAAGTACTGTATATTATGTTGCTGGTCTCTTTAACCAAAACCAGCCTTAAGTGTGAAATTGTAAAATTTATCTTTAACTTCTTCAGCCTCTAATTTTACTTCTATTTTCCTCTCATGACAGACCCTAATCATTCTGCGAATCTTATGAGACCTTCATGATGTGCTCATGTTCAAAGTAAGTAACAGTGTTAAAACAAATATTGAACTCTTAAAGCAGAGTACCATGAACTATAGATTTTACCTATCACCAAACTTTATTAATTATCCAAAAGAAGCCAGAAAGAACAGAGACATTCCATTTCTTTTTGAAGGAGGTTGAAACTATTCCTCTCACTTTCTTTAAAATTTTGGTGTGGTAACTAATATGTTGTCACAATGTATAAACAAATATTGTTCTCAAAGAAGACACTTTCATTTTGATGCTCTTCAATTGTATATTTTGTTAGTTGCCCAGAAAGAATTCTAAATCATTACTTTACATTCTGCATAAAATCTAGTTAATCCAGGAACCACATTATTTTTTGTTTTAATTTTATTTTTAGGCTTTGTATTATCATATATTTACTCATTTATTTACTTACCTATTTATTTATTTTTGATTCAATAATAAACTAAGACAGGGGAAGCCAGGATGGCTCAGTGGGTTAGGCGCACACTTTGCAGCCCCGGGGACCGAGGATCTAATTCTGGCTACGGCCTGTGCAGACCCATGTGCTGAACTGGGCAGTGCCCCCAGTTCAGTTCTCACCGGGGCGAGACCCGGCCCAGTTCCTGCCCTGGGAAACCCCGCGCCCACCTGTGGAATGAAACTTTGTGGAAAAACCGATGATGTGCAACTATGGAGACTGTTCTGGGCCCTCCCCCTTCTCTCTGCCTCTGTCTCTGTATCTCTCTCTCTGTCAAAAACAATAAAAATAAATCTTTAAAAAAAATAAAAAAATAAAAATAAATAAATAAATAAAAATAAACTAAGACAGACCAGATCCAACCCCCACATAAAGCAATTTTAAAGCAAGGACTATCCATTTTATTTCTGCACTAAAAATCATAACTCTGTTTACAAAGAGTTACTTCTTAGACTCTATTACATGCTTGTTGGGCTACTAGATGTTATCTCACATTTCAAATCAGAACTGTGATTTTGCTTATTTAAAAATAATAATTTTCATCTGCATTCAAATTGGACATGTTTATTAATCTGCCTGCCACTTCGCTGACAATTTTGTTTCCCTTTCCTATCTGCTATTAAGCCTGTCAAATGAATCTTTCCTTTGAAGCACCATAATATTCCTCTCTAGAATTTCAATATAATTATTATTATTAATTTTTAATTGTTAAATTTATTGGGGTGACATTGATTGATATCAATTACATTGTTTCTAGGTGTACAATTCTACATTACATGGTTTATACATCACATTATGTGCTCACCACCCAGAATCAGCTTACTTTTCATCACAATATATTTGATTCCCCCTCCCTACTCCCCAGCAGCTTTTCCACCACCTACCCCTTTACCCTTTGGTAACCACTAAACTATTGACTGTGTCCATGAGTTTTTGTTTCTTTGTTACTTTCAATTTTATATTCCACCTGTAAGTGAGGTCATATATTTCTTCATTCTTTCAGTCTGATTTATTTCACTTAATAAGATGTTTTCAAGGTTCGTCCATGTTGTCACAAATTGCTGTATTTCATCTGTTTCTATTGTTGAGTAGTATTCCGTTATATAAATGTACCACAAATTCTTTATTCAGTCACCTATCAGAGTACAATTTGGTTGATTCGACAACTTGGCCACCGTGAACAGTGCTGTGATGAAAACATAATTATTTTTATGATTACCATTTCAATGCTAAGATTCCATATTTACTCAATTATTTTGACTGGTTTCACTTATGTCATTGATTATATTTACAGTAACTAATATAAAGTTCTTATCTGTTAGTTCCAATATTGGAGCCACATCTGGGTTTGTTTTGTATTGACTTTGATTTTGAGTAGGTTCCCATTTTCCTGCATCTTCCTGTGTTTACAAACTTATCGCTTTATTTTTCTCATTAGTGATTTTGTTATCGGTCTTTTAGAAGTGTTTACTTTTGTTCTAGAAAGCAGTTAAATTTGAACTTATCTCTTTTGTGTGGAGATTTGTTCAGATAAGTGTTTCAGTTTTACTCTTAGATCTTGATGAGTTCCTTAATTCGAGGACAGTCTTTCTTCTAAGAATGGGCCTTTTAGAATTTTTAATTAAAGCTGAAAGTGTGTACTTTTTTCCTCTAATTTGTGAAACACCAAACTCTTTTTTTCCTGAAATAGGAGTCAGCAGAAATATCAGCTCACCTCTTTAAACGTTCTATTTCTTGCTTTCTGTTGGGATACTGGGTGCTCCCCTAAACAAACACAGTTCTTGGGGCATTCAGGATTATGAGGGGTGTTTATCTTCCCATTTCAGGCATAATCCTCTGTGGCTCCTCACATTCCAGGACTTTCTCAGTTTATCACTGCTTTGAGATCTCTGAAATCTGTTATCTGATGTATCAAACCAATAAGCTCATCTTTCTTCTGTATTTCTAGCTTCTCTGTAGTGTATAGACAAGGGGAAAAAAGTAATATAAAGTGGATTGAATCCACTGAATTTCAGTTATTTAAAAATTGAGCCCTTCCTAGTTTGCCCCTTATCTTGGACTTCTCCAATAGGTAGTTTTAATGTACATTTAACCTGGGACTAATAACTAGTAATTAAATTTATTACAGTACATCTAGGAGATAATACAAGCTACTAGAATTAGTGCACATTTTTTCATGAAGATTTTTCCAAAGCTCGTAGAGCAAAAACAAATAAAACATCAATAAGAATATAGAAAACATGAAGAACAAAATGAGCAAACCTGACATAATAGACAAAAATCCACACATTTTAACCAACATTAAAAGAGTAAACATTATAATCAAATGCATAATTAATACCTTTAATTAATGTTGAGTTATTTTCCCAAATTGATCATATACTGTACCATAAATAGAACCTCAAACAGTTCAAAAGAAATTTCAGACCATTTTCTTTGATACGACTAAAATATACGTTAAAATAATTTTTTTAATTTATGTAAAATTCTCAGTTCTTTGGAAATTAATCAAGATCCTGAATAAACCATAAATTAAAAAAGAAACACAGAAACTATGATATCTTTCTAACTGAATGATTATAAATGATAATCAAATCTGTGGGCTATAAATAGAGTTGTGTATAAATGCATATATTGAAAATAGGTAACATTCAATGACCTTATTTTATATCTGAAAACATGTGAAGGTAGAACTAATCTCATAAACTAAAAAGAAAGAAATGGTAAAAATATGAGCATAAATTAAGAAGATTGAAAATAAACTTACTTTAGATAGGCTCAATATAGCAGAAAGTTAGTTACTCAAAAATATTAATAGAAATTATAAAACCCTGGTAATAATATAAGGAAATGAAAGAAAGAAAGATGAAAACAAGAGAGAAAGAGACCAATGTCAAACATTTAGAAAAACATACCTTACTATAACTTACTTAAAAACTATAAATAATTGAAGTAATCCAATATTTAGTTAAGACATTGTATTCAGATCAAAAGTTTCTCAAAAAAGCCTAGACCTAGAAGCTTTCACGTGTTAACAAAACAGAATAAAAGTATTATACAATTCTTTGAAATCATTACCTCACTTTTTTTTCAGTCCCTAAAACATTACTATAAAAACTTCCTGGCAAGGAAGTTACAAGGAAATTAGTTTATTCATCAATTTCAGTCATAAACATAGACTCAAAAATTGTAAGCAATATTTTTACTTAATAAGCATAATGTTACATGAAAAGGGTGATACTACATGAGAAATTAGGGTTAACTTTGGGAATGCAAGTTTCAGTGTAATATTTGTATAAAACATAATATTTTAACATTAATAGAATAGATGAGAAAAAAATATGATAAATTCAACATTTGTTAGACATTTTATAAAAGTAAGCATACATTTATTATAAAATCAAGTGCCAAATTACAAATAGAAGAGAACTACCTTAAGAGTTTAAATTTATTCCACAACAATGGAAATCTGTTTGGCAATATCTGAAGTTAGTAGATGTTATTTATGGGCTCAATATGCTACAGAAATTTCTTTAATAAAAGTGCAATGAAAATGAATACAAATATCCACTCAACTATATGCATAAGAAAAGTCTTGGTTTGTTAATGTAGGCTACTACTGCATTAGAATCACCTCAGTCTAATGGCCTCCTTATTTAATTAATTTAATATCATTTAATATCAGCATTATCATAATAAACATATAACCAAGATACTTAGCAATAATTTGACTTAATCAGTATAATATTACATATAAAAAATGAGATAATACATCATGACAAATTAGGGTTAATTTCAGGAATGCAAAAAGAGAAAGTAGATAAATAAATCATAGTGTTTTTCCTGTGATGGAAAATTATGCTATAATGCCAATGAAGAAATCAGAACATAGAATTTAGGGAAACAATGATGAATTTTACAAATAAAATGAGACTAAAAGACATACATAAAAATATATAATGTATGCACAGTCATCTTCATTACTATGTAACCTGTGCAGTTGTATAGGTCTCACAATTGGTTTCATGTTCTAGTATCACCATCTTGAAATTTTTAATGACTTTTGTACACGTTCATTTTGCAATGTCTCTCTCAAATTATGTAGCCAATTGTGACTGTGTAATTTCATTTACATAAAGATAAAGAGAAGAAGTTCCTACTAATATATGGATTATAAGTCAGGACAGTAGTTATACTGTGGGACAAAAGAGTTGGTTATTGGGAGAAGGTCTCAGAATATAAATATGGAAATATTCTTTATCTATATCTGGTTGTTGATTACATAAGTATATTTACTTCATGAAAACTCATGGAACACTTTTATATGTATATGAGAATGTTATACTTCAATGGAAATTTTAGAAAAGACTTACTGATGGTGATTTTTTAATGATGTTTATTGGAAACCAGGTATCTTCAAATTCTCTTTGAAAAATGTTAATTATGAGGTCCAGCACTTGAATATCCTTAAGCCTGTTTTATTTTCTGTCCTAGCAAATAAAATCAGTGAAAGGATGATTCCATTACATTATCTGTATACTTCTCTAAAATATTTTTTTGTGGTCTGGTTAGTTATAATCTCTCTAACTTTGAAAGACAAATATATCAAATACTAGTGACACTCGCATGTTAACATATCTAAGAATTAATAAAAGCAATGGAAATTTTAGGTTTGATTCCTTTGTTCTTATAATGTGAGTTTCCCTAAAATTATACGAGATTCAAATAAACCAGTAGTGTTCAAGATTCAGAGAAAACAAAATAACCTTCCATTTCATCCAGGCAAAGCAATTGTGCCTGATGGCCCTAAACACATCTTGCAATGAGGTTTGAGGTAGAGCACTGCTCTCTGTGCTTTTTGAAAACGAGTGTATCATTTGGGAAAGTCTAAAATGAGAGATTGTTGCCACAAAGATTTTTTTAATAGATTAGGATTTCTCTATTTAAGAGAGCCCCATATTATATGGTATGCTTTGAACCTATGGGTTATATGGCACACTGTAGATTAATTTTTCATAAATTATTGCATTTGAGGAAGAAAACTTTAATACAATAATCAATAAAACTAGATATAGGTAAATCAGTGAAGAGATATTGGTCATTTAAGACTCTTTATCCTTCAATTGTTATAATACATCAAATATGAAGTGCTATAAGGGGTTATTTATTCCTATAGAACTTCAAGAAAATGTATCCTGTTTTATAGGTATACAAATCTTCTTTGTACATATGATATGCAATTGTATTGATAGAATTGTAGCTTATTTTATAATTTTCCAGAAATAGTAGATTTATTTTTCTTAATCTGAAACAGTCAAAAAGTGAGTATCACTGAGGAAAGTACATTGATCTGCTGTTGTTTAAGATTCTACTTTTGCACCTGTTCATGACTTTTGTGCATAGAAACTATTGACACAATTATCATATTTATCTCTGAATATTTTTAGTAGATTAAAAACTGCCATACAAGATAGGACTGGGATATATTAAATATTATTTTTGGAAAATATTAAAACAAAAAATAGAAACTTCAGCCAGTGTTTTTGGAACATGCCCTCTCTGAAATCACGCTATTCTTCCTCACAATCAGTCTGTAACCACAGATCAAAAATACCCCCTTTATCTCTGATTTCATCAGCTAAGGCTCTATAGTTAATGTTCTGATTTCCCAGCAAGGCTACGTTATTGGAAGTTGTGCTTCAGTGTGTCTCCCCCCACCCCCACCCTCCTTCCCACTTAAGCACACTACGCATGGTTGACCCACTTCAGGACACGGTGAAAAATAAAAAAGC
>PVKE010007970.1:0-49051 GCA_004027555.1 Craseonycteris thonglongyai
CTCATACCTTTAACTGTCAAATATAAAGCAGAAGTAAGCAGCATAAGACGAAAAAAGGAAGAGATGCTAATAAATAATTCAGAGTCAGGGGTTGCATCTGTTGGTAGGTGCATTCCTAAAGACTATTCCAAATATGTAACAGATTCAGACAGATGATCTGACTCTTTGGTTTGATTTCCCTAAATCTGCATTAACAGTCAAGACGACTGCCTGGGTATCGTCTTTTGGGTTCCCCTCCTGATTTGCTCTCCACCTCTCTTCTCCTGGCTCTGTGCCCCAGGGACTACCGTGGACTGCATTATAAGGCGCCCTTGTCATCTGGCTCCTGGGAAGGAAAATAGGAAGGAGAGGAAAATCAGGGCCTTTTCCCTCAGCTCCATCCCTCCACCAAAAAGGACGCTTGCACCCCTCTACCGAAGATCACAACTCTTGTCGGGTAGCCCCTCCACAAAGCTACCCCCTTCCAGTTCCAATAACCTATCCTTCTCCAGCCTTGGCCGGTAGCAATGGCCGGGACAGTTCCAGCATAGTTTACTATCCTTTGTAGGTTGCCGACATTTTGTCAGGCCTTTTTTATTGTCCCTTTGATACATGCTGCTCCTATTGCTCAGTGTGAGCATGCCACCTATTTCCTGCTGGGACCCTGATGGATATAACAGTGTTGGAAAATCCAGAAAAACTGAGCACAATCAGATTGTTGTCACCTCTGATCTTGTCCACAAGACTACTGCATAAAACCTTGTGCTTTCTTTCAGATGCACCTGAAATATCAGCCGCATTATCCACAAGAACTCACTCAGCCCCCATCCCACACCCACCACCATCCTGGGTGTTTGTGTCCCATGCGACTTGCAGGAGATCAAAGTAGTTAACTTTTTATTTTTCTAAGTTGAACTTCTTTCCAAGACTGATCTCATTTCTCCCATAGAGTTGTGCAAATGTATATGACCACAATAATTTTGATATTATTTTATCCCCAATATGAAACTTCTATATTTAAAATACAGAATGGTTACATACATACATAAATACATACATAAAACCCAGCTTCCCTATAGTGTTAGCATAAGACCAGAATAGAACAGACCAGAGAGCACATCAACCTTCAAAATGTCAAACATACATCTGAATTCAATGGGAGAACAATACCCACATCACTATTCTCATACGGAACCATCCCAGAAGCCTGAATAATAAAAGCTAATGCATGTTTTCTGAGTACTTCCTACAGGACAGATCCTGTACTGAGTGCTTCACCTGGAATATCTCATTCAACACTCTACAAAGTAAGTGCACGGCATTTGTACTCCCATTTTACAGATGCTGAAGCAAAAGATTACAGGTTCTGGTTCTGGTCCAAGCTCACAGCTGCTAATAAGCTGGGATTTGAATTCAGGCAGCCTGCTCTTAGAATCCAGGCTGCTCTTAGCTGCACTAGAATTCAAGCCAGGATCAAGAAACTTCTGGAGACTAAAAAATCTGATATTTGAGAGGACAATTTTTTTTAAGACTTATTTTATTGTTTTGACAGAGAGAGAAACAGAGACAGAGAGACAGAGAGAAGGAGAAGGGCCCAGAGCAGTCTCCACAGTTGTATATCATCAGTTTTCAACATGGTTTCTTTCCACACAGGTGGGCAGGGGCCACACAGGGCAGAAACCGGGGATTGGGGGGGTGGGGGGTAGGGGTTCCCACATGGGAAGATTGCCCCAGAGAGAAATGAGCTGGGGCCACAACCCAGTTCAGCATATGGGTCCACATGGGCCGGGGTCAAGATTTGATCCTCCGACCCTGGGGCTGCAAAGCAAGCACTCAGCCCACTGAGCCATCCCAGCTTCCCAGGACAGTTTTAAAGAAGAAAAAAAACCTTCCATTTTCCTGTTAAATATTCCTTTTATAATTTTTAAATCTTCAAGGTCACCCACCTGGCTCTGAGAGTTCAGGGACAGTGTTGTGCTATATTACTTTTGTGCTCTGAACAGGTCTTCTTGGCCTCAAGCTATGCTTTCCCCACACCCTGCAGAGTTCTCAAGTTCAGATGCTTCCAGTAGCCCCTATTGTCTTGACTTGATAATGGCTTCAGAGTGCCCAAGGTCATAAAGTATTTATTCCTGTAGTTCCTTATAATAGACAAAGGCAAAAACAACAATTTCAATGAATTTTTACCTATACTCTCTTTTGTGATATTTCAAGTATGAAACAATTAATAGAAGTTCCCCCAGGATATTCTAATTATAAACTTCTTCCCATGGATGTGGAGGGAACTGGTCTATTCCACAGAAGAACATTTTATAGAACTCAAATTTCAAACTGAGCTGAAAATGAATGCAACTATTTCACCTAGTTCTTTTCCTGCCCTTGGAGCACCGAGATACCAAATTTGAACTTTAAAGAATGGCCAACAGCCACTTCCTTTGGTGGCCAGTTTTGGTTTAAGATTCCAAATTCTTTGGAACTAGCAACCCAAGCCTTTGGTGCTTCTACAGATATTCCTTATCATTCCCATCTATTATTTTTTAACTCTCCAAAAAGCTGAATGTTTCATTCCTGTTTCATTGTCTCCCCAACTCTAAGGATTGGGTGTTATTAGTATATTCGTTTTCCAGGGCTTCCATAACAAGGTACCACAGACTGGGTGCCTTAAATAATGGACATTTGGGAGTGGGCACCAGATATGTGATGATGGAAGGAGAGCTGATTCTGGGTGGTGAGCACATAATGTGATGCATAGATGCTGTAATGTAGAGTTGTGCACCCAGAAACTATGTTGCCGACCAATGTCACCCCAATAAATTTAACAATAAAAAAATAAATAAAAATAACAGACATTTGTTTCCTCATGTCCAGTTCTGGACACTAAAATTCCAAGATCAAGCTATCAGCAGGGTTGGGACCTTCTGAGAGCTGTGACAGAGGATCAGTTCCAGGCCTCACTACTGCCTTGTAGATGGTCCCTTCTCCCTGCGTCCTCCATTGTCTTTCCAACATGCATTTCCAAATTTTCTCTTCTAAGGTCACTAATCATATTGGATTAGGACCCACTCTAATGACCTCATTTTAACTCAATTATCGCAGTAAAGACCCTTTCTCCAAATATATAGGATCGTATTCTGAGGTACTGGGTGCTAGGACTTTAACCTATAAATTCTGGGGAAGATGTAATTCAGCCTAGCAATCAGTATTTGTCCTATAATAAGTGTACTGTCCTTTTCCTAGTAACCTATTGATATTTAAAATAGAAAGATCAAAATAACACATCTGTTTTTGACAGATAAAATGCCTGCCATTTCAAAAACCGTAGTTACTCTCAACCCAAAATGTATAGACTTTTACCAATGTTAAAATCTGGTCACCTTAGACTAAAGACTGAAAAAAATTGTTTTGTTTTGTTGTTTTGTTTTGAGAAAGAAGAAAAAAAAAAGGAGGGGGAAATGGCATGTTGAGAAAGCCTATGTTTTAAAGCCAATCCACCGAACAGAGCCTTAAGTCCTAATCCTTAAAAATTCCCACCTGAGAGACTCATTCTACTACTTGATTCTCTCTGGGTACTGACCTGCCTGCCTTTGTTTTGTTTTGTTTTGTTGTTTTGTTTTGTTTTGTTTTGTTTGTTTTTTATTGTTTTTCACTCTTTAGAATATTTAATTTGTTGTAGTTTTCTTTTTCTATATTCTCCAGGGTGACTTTTCTCAACTGGATTTTTCTTTCTATATTTATCTTTCCCATGGCTTTGGATGATGTCCATGTGGGCAGGTCTAGTTAAAAAGAACAAAATAATGGCAATATATTCATTATCCACCAGCAGTAGCAAATGAACTTTCTTACATAACATTTTTTCTTGAGTACCATCCCTTGAAGAAAAAAAAAAAAAAGAGCAAGAGCAAGAGTGTGAGAAAGAGAGAAAGGTTCTGGTAATGTAAAAAACATTTATTTCTGGCCTATCCACTTTCTCATCCCTTCTAATCCCAACCAGTAAAAAATGTACATTACAAAAGTTGTCCAAATTGGAGCTCAATGTGTATGCATGAGTTAAATGAGTGTCTATATCTATGTATCTTACTTTATACAACTAGTTGGCCAGTGATTCAATAGCAGAACTTGGTGATTCAACCACTGACCCATTTATGTAAACTTAAAAAAGGTCACTCCATACTTATGGCTCAAATTTCTTGTTGATAAAATATGAGTTACATCACCTAAGATATTTATTTTACAGACTTTTGAGTGAAAAAAGAAAGATAATATGTTTTAAAAAGAAAAGAGCAAGCTATTTTCAATTTACCAGTGGGTTCTGTCCCACAAGTTCATTGACAAACCAATTACTGGGACTTTGCCACACATTTTCCCAGAGAAACAATACAACAAAAGGTGGCTGGGCTTGTAGGCACCCCCACAGGAGCCCAAGTAGCCCATATGCAGGTGAATAATCGAGCCAATGCTGTCCTAGATTACAAGCACTTGTGAGATTCATGGGAAAGCAAATCCATGTTCCAGTGAGGGGTTATCAGGAACCCTTCTCTCTCACAGGACCTATATACACATCTATAGTAGAAGTGCCTCTTCACCTCCTATGCATTCAACTCTCCAGGAAAGTCTATAAAAGACAGAAAAGGGGGTCTACAGGCCTATGGGAAGAGGCTTCTTAGAAGTGGAAGAGGACAAGGGAGTCAGCAGAGTTGGAATAAAGGGAATCAGGAGAGATGAGCTGCAAGACAGAGATTTTTAGAACCACTTGTCCAGGGTGTCTGATAAAGACTAGAGGCAGCTGGTATGTGGAGCTCCAATATACAATGGACTCTAGATCAGGTTTGGAAACAAATCTGTAAACAAGCAAACCAGCTTTTATTTTATTTTATTTTTTCTAATTTAAAAGATACCTGATCTGCTTAGAGTATTCCTGAACCAAAGTGAATGGAATGGTGTAATGCAGTTATCAAGATGAATGATAACTCCTTATGGCACCGAAGGAAAGTATCTGCGCAGGATCATCCAAGGTGTGACAAAACCCACACTGGAACCTCATAAAATCTTTTCAGAATGAATAAATAAATGTGAGAAATAACTGCAGAGCTGGGTAATGAAGCCAAGTGCCAGAAAAAGACACGGATATCCATTTCAACTGAAATACGGTTGTGCTTCCTTGTAAATGAATTTTAATGTCCATCAGTCAGAAAAATACTGTGCAGCTTTTTTAAAAATAAAGACACTATATAGATGTTGATATAAAATATATATATATTTAAAATATATTGTTAAGGGATAAAGACAAGGGACCAAGCAATATGTTTTTTAAAATAGTAGCACAGCCCTACATGAACACATACACTTAATATGTAACAGATTTCTAAAAGGATATTAGTTGTGGTTACCTCCGAGGAATGGGAATATGAATTGATGTAAAAGACAGAGAGACAAACTTTACTGTTTTAACCTTCCATGCGGTTTAAATTTTTATTATAAACAAGAATGAGTTTTTTCACTTTTTTACTGTATGAAAATATACATTACTAAAACTTACTATTTTAAACATTTGTAAACATACAATTCAGTGGCATTAAGTACATTCACACTGTTGTGTAGCCATCACCACCATCCATCTCCAGAACTTTTTTCCTTCTTCAAACTGAAACTCTGTACCCATCAAACAATAATGCCCCATTCTCCTCTTCCCCTTGAACCCTTTATAGCTTCAGACACTAACATAGAGACACTCCTTCCACACAACACATACATATTATATTAGCTGATAACAGTGCTACTTTTAGAAGTTTAAAGGTGATAAACCTACTTAATCATTTATGAAAGACATAATTTGAAAATAAATTCATGCTGTGAAATCAGACAAACAGGCAGGTTTTGTAGGTTCTGTCAAAATAATAATCAGACTCTGCTTCTGAAACAGGAAATTCTATAACACAATACCAGATTGGGTATTCATCTGTCTACTATTAATGTGTGCAGGTTATTAATCATCCTTGGTGGGGGGTTTTTTCCACATCCTAATTGTCCTAACTCTCAGTTGTTGCTACATCCATGTAATTAGAAATGCGAAACATCACAAAACTAAAGTATCAAGTATGCTAATACATCCTAAAGGCTTTGCTCACCCTTCTCAGATCCAATTCTCCTTTCTTCCTAGCTGCATGACAACAATGAATCCATCCAGAGGGAAGGCTATTTTATTTACACAAATTTGTGTCAGATTGTTCTGAAGAAAGGACCAGCATATGATACGTACTACATGTGTTCAGGTACCAGCTGAGAGGGGAGAAGAAGGCAGAGGCTGGAGTTGGCAATTTGGGTGGATGTGAAACAGGAGAAGGGGCTGGGGAGGCCCAGAAGGCCAGAGCACCCCCAGGGGCATCTGGGAGAATAATCTGGGGAGCAGTAGTGCTCCTGAGCAGGAGGAGCCCAACTCTAGCTGAGGCAAGCTTAGCATCCAGAGGTCTGAGCAGGAGAGGTGGCCCGGATGGCAAGTTGCTTGATTCATTCTCATCTACAACTCATTACTGAACAAGTCTCTCTAGATAAGGCAAGAACATGGGCAAGTTTTCTCCGGATTTTGGGATCTTCATTTGCCTGCTAGATATGGAATAAAAGAAAACCAGACAGGATTTCTCAATTTAAAAAGAAAAAATAAATAAATCTGTCTGGGAATTTTCACCTATCTAGTTATTCTCCAAGGGCATAACTAGAAAAAAAGAAGGCACAGCTAATGATATTAGCCATGTGTACAAGTGCATAGTGAGGAGTAAATACGTGGCTGCAGAATTTTGATACAACCAAAAAAAACAAGGTGATTACAGTATGGCCTCAGGAAAGCATGTCTAGAATAAAATTATAATTAAGACAGATGACACCCAAGGATGCTGGAATAGCTTAAGGAGTTACGAGCTTGCCTCATAGTCTTGAGGTCCGGGGTTCAATTCCCAACCCAGTCCCATGCAAAACCATATGAGGCACAACTGGTAACAGCCAGGATGGCACGGCAGTGAAGGTTCTTACCTCCCATGCAGGAGGCCCCCAAATTGTTCTCACCCGCACAGCCTCACATCCACCTGTGTGGAGTGAAACCATGTTACAACTAATGATGTACAGCTATGTGAGACTGCTCTGGGCCCTCCCCACTTTGCTGTGTGTGTGTGTGTGTGTGTGTGTGTGTGTGTGTGTGTCTGTCTGTCTGTCTGTCTTACCTTCTCCCAAACAATAAAATAAATCTGGAAGGAAGGAAGGAAGGGAGGGAGTGGGGGAGGGAAGGAGCAGGGGAGGGAGGCACCTAAATACTTGGATTGAGAATACTGGGATGCAGAAAGATCATTACATCCAAAGGAGAATAATTTGTAAAGTCTGGGAAAGTAATAACAATAATAACAGCAGCTAATCATATTTTGAGTATAGTACTATGTGCCAGGCATTATTCTAAGTATTCAGAATATGTTAACTCACTAATCCTCATAGTAAGAGGGCAGTGCTATTATGATTCTTCCCATTTAGAGATGAGGAAGCTGAGGCAGACATTTGAAAGACTGAGGGGATATTCTTGTATTCCAGTACTGTATAGGAGAGAAAAACAATGGATTATTGAGCACATATTTTTCTATTCATTCAAGAGGTCTCATCTGGTGCTGAGCAGGGATAGTCCCTGGGATTCATCACAGCTGACATGACATGTCCAAGAGGCCATCTACCTTCCTTTGCTCTGATTCTATTCTCTCCTGGAAATTATGTGAAAAGAAATTCTGTTTCCCTAGGACTATGATTAGCAGAGTACCCTAGGCACCAGAATGGAGTATCCACCAATACACATGGGTAGGTTAACATTCCAGTTTATACATCAAAAGCCTTCATACATTTCTCAACTTCCAAGCTGAGGAACTGGGCCAAGGTAGTCTCATCTCAGAAGGTCTTGTCTAGGATGTCATTACTTCTGGTCTGTCTACAGTAGTGAACCATTAAGATTAATTTGACAAATTTGGTATTGGTTTAGCTCTGTTCCTTCCTTTGAACACAGTTGTGATCTACCCCAAACATGCCCTTTCTCTAGTCCAAGCGTGTCCAACCCACGGCCCACGGGCCACATGCAACCCAGGACAGCTTCGAACGTAGCCCAACACAAATTTGTAAATTTTCTTAAAACATTATGAGATTTTTTTTTTTTTGCAATTTTTTTTTAGCTCATCAATTATCATTAGTGTTGGTGTATTTTATGTGTGGCCCAAGACAATTCTTCTTCCAATATGGACCAGGGAAGCCAAAAGGTTGGGCACCCCTGCTCAATTCCTTATAATAACAAGACTGGTTCTTCATAGATGCCTGTCTATTCACTACTAGTGACAAAAGGAACCCCTGGTCCCTGGATCAGAAGAAAAAAAATCACAGAGGGCTGGGTTTAAGACGTACATGCACACACACAAAAAGGAAGATAGTGGTAATTTAAGGAGCAATAAACAGAGGAGTACCCTGCAGATTTTTGTTTGATTGTCTAGAACTCAGATATATCACCAAGTTTCAAGAGCTGATTTTAACTGAAGATAGATTCAATAAATATGCACAGAACATATCACCATGTCTCCAACCATATGCTGCTGCAATCTCTGGGCATAGAGGCAAACTAGACCTCAAAATATCAGATTCTGCAGACAGTTTATTTCTGTTTCTTTCTCCGACAAGACTAGGAAGATGGTTATATCTAATCTACAAATTCTTCTTGAGTTTACTTAAATTTTGGTAATTTCAGTTCAGCAAGATAACCAAGAAAGTTTGCAGACACCACCTGATTCTCTAATGCATTATTTCTGTGCATGGTTCCACCAAGTTCTAATAGGAAAAGGTTTAGTAAGAGAATAAAAGTGAAAGAAAAAAAAAATAGTTTAATGTTAAGAACTTACAGAGATCCCAGAGGTCTGACTTCTAACACATTAATGTCTCTTGCTTAGTTTTTCACATATGAAAACTACACATACACAGTTACCTAGTAATAGAAAGTCTCAAACAATTCAGGTAAGTGCAGTGAATCTTTTTCATCTCACTACCTTTTCTCTCTTATTTCTGTTGAATAACACAAGCCTGAAACATTTTTAGAGAGGCTACTAAATCGTGTAGTCTACTTGTTTTCAGCATAGTTTTAGTGATCACCTACTAGGATCCAGACCCCACCTTTAGTTCCATTGGTAATAATATTTCCTATTATGTTAAGGGCATGCATTTTGGAGTTAGGTCTTGACACAAGTCCCAGTTTCTTGGATAAGTAGTTCTGTGAATTTCTCTCTTTAATTTCTTTATTTGTAAAATGCATAGGAATACCCCTGACTACCCTCATGAGAATACCATAAGAATTGCTTTCTATATAGAGTAAATTATTTGTACTTCAAGATAACATTGCTAGTAGCATCTTAAAAATAATAATAATAATAATAAAAAGCATAAATCACAGGTGACATTCCACTTTCCTTTTAAGCACCAAAGCAAGCAAAAGGTCTCCTACAGCTCATCCTAGTTGAGGTTTACAGGACTTGTCACTACATGCTGCCCTACTTCTTTGCATGCCCATATCTCTGAAAAGTCTTTATTAGAAACATAGATGTTGTTATGGCTGCTGGGGTTGTGCTATTAAATGATGTGCTTCAAGACATCCATTGCTGATGTAACTTATGAAGAACTGACACCTGAAAATCTTAGAGAGCTCTATAACTTGGATAAAGATTCTCATGGTTCAGCCTAGGCTTGGTTGTATTGGAAAGCACATCCACACCACTAAGGCCACTGTGACTTTTGTAGGCCCTAGGCACTTTTGCCTTTATGGGTCCCTTCATTAAAATAAATAAATAAATAAACAAACAAACATATATATTATACACATACATACATATTGTATGACTACATCAATAAAAGGAGGAATATAATCTAAGTAGGATTCATTATGATACCGTGTTTCCCCGAAAGTAAGACATCCCCCGAAAATAAGACCTACTTACAGTTTTGCCTCTCGCTGAAATACGTATAAGGCATCCCCCCAAAAATAAGACCTAGCGCATCTTTGGGAGCAAAAATTAATACAAGACACTGTCTTATTTTCGGGGAAACAGGGTATATGTATAATTATTATACTATTTTCTTTTAAAAGAAGTTGAAATATTTTCATGGGCCGTAAATGTATTGTAGGCTCTTGATGCTCACCCCGATCACTGATGCAGATGTGCCTCATCTAACTCCTGCCACGTCAGGCACATCACCCCTGCTCTGCCCCCCCCCCTTTATTCTAGTCCAGCCCCCCGGCCCTCCTTCTACCACACCCAGCACATTCCTATCCCAGAGTCTGAGCCCTGGGGTTCTCTTGGCCAGAGATATCCTTTCTCAGATTTTTGCCAGTCCCTTAGGTCTCAGCAAAAACCTCAGTGCCTCCGAGAGGCCTTCTCTGATAACGCTCACCACCCCAATCACTCTTCATCCTGTTACCCTGCTGTAGTTTCTTTGTGATGCTTACTTGTACAACAATCTGAAATGTCTTTATTGTTGGCCTCACACGTGAACATGATACAAGGAATGTAATTTATATGAGAGCAGGGACTTGGCCTGCCTTGTTCATTGGAATATCCTCAGTGCTTGGTCTACCGTCAGCTCTTCATAAACACTCATGGAATAAATGAGTGAGTAGATAGGCTGAAGAGATTTCTCAGCTCACTCAAAGAATGTTGAAACAAAGCAGAGAGTATCTCCCATTTCATGCATTTGTCTTTATAAACAACAGGTCTCTAGCAGACCAGGATAGGCATCTTGACAAGTTAGTGCCCAGTACTCTATGGAGGACAGGGAGAATGCAAGAATGTCTGCACATATGACCAGGCCAGCCTCTGAGGAGAGCACAGGAAATTACTATAATAGAACTATCTGGGTTCCTTTAAGAAAGTTCCAGCAAGTATCCTAGTAAATATCTGCTACAGGTCAGCCACCATCTAAGAACTGAATTATAGTAGTCCCCACTTATTCACAGGGGATATATTTCAAGACTCCCAGTGGATGCTTGAAACCATAGATAGTACCAAACCCTGTATATACAGTTGACCCATGAACAACATGGGGGTCACAGGTGTCAACCCCCTGTACAGTTGAAAATCCACACATAACTTTCAACTCTCCCAAAACTTAAATTGTCCCTCAGTATCTGTGATGGATTGGTTCCAGGACCCCCTCCCCCATGGAAACCAAAATCCATGAATACTCAAGTGTTCTACATAAAATGGTCAACCCTTCCCATCCACAGGCTCCTAACCTTGGATCAAAAACAGTATATGTATTCATTGAAAAAAATCCATGTATAAATGAGCCAAACACAGTTCAAACCCATGTTTAAGGTTCAACTGTACTATGTTATTTCCTATACATACATACCAATAATAAAATTAATTTATAAATTAGGCACAGTGAGAGATCTATAACTAATAATAAAATAGAACAAGTTTAACAATATACTGTAATAAAAGTTATGTGAATGTGTTCTCTCTGTGTCTCTCAAAATATCTGTACTATAACCACCTTTTTACTTAAAGGAAGTACTTTAGGGCTTCTCTTTGGCATACTCAAATTGCCAGCATCACTACTCTTGCATGTCAGGGCCGTTATTAAATGAAATAAGGGCCACTTGAACACAAGCCCTGCAAAACTGCAACACTTGATCTGGTAACCAAGATGGCTACTATGTGACTAATGGGAATGGAGCGACTTGTGCATGGATACACTAGACAAAGGGATGATTCACGTCCTGGGCAGGACGGAGAGGACAGCGTGAGATTACATCATGCTACTCAGAATAGCATGCAACTTAAAATTTATAAATTGTTTATAACTGGTATTTGTTACTTAATATTTTTAGACAGCAGTTGACTGTGGGTAACTGAAATTGAGAAAAGTGAAACCATTGATAAGGGGGACTACTGTAATTTCTACCTTCAAAGGATGCAATGAAAAGGCACCCAAATAAAAACTTGAAGACTAGAAAGCATCTTAAATGGACATATATTTTACTCCCTGCCTTAGGCAGGACATGGAACATTGTTTAGATTCAGAGAGAAGAGTTTTTTTAGGGACTGTGGTTGACCTTTGGTGTCTGCCAGCATGCTTCTTTCATTAATATACATCTATTATCTGTTGAACAGTGATCTCTTCCCATTATATGTCAATTTGGTCAAATTTTCCTTCAAGGTCCCCAGCCCTCTTCTCTGACAAGTGGTCATGTGACCCAACAAAGCCAATAAAACTTTCTCCAGAGGCTTGAATCCTAGCAGTGGAATGAGAATGGAGGGAGTGGGGGAAGTTGAAGCATTCATTTATTGCAGTAGTGGCACCTTCACCAAACCATAGATTAGTTTCTACATCTAAGAACCCCAGGAATGCCCTCGTTCCTTACTTTCTAATTCAATTCTCCAATTTTCTTAGATTTTGTAAAATTCCTCTTAACTTCTTTTCTGTTTAAGGAAGCTAGAGTCATTCCTATTAAGCACCCTGACTAATGCCGTGGGAGAGGTACTGGGCTGGAGTCAGTAGACTGGGTCCCTAGAGATGCAGGTAAACCAAATGACCAACTTCTCTGTGCCTCAGTGTCCTAAGACCTCAAAGAGAGGTAATTCCTACTCAATAACCTTCCCAAGGCTATTGGGAGGTTAAAATACACTAGTAAATTAATTAGTCTCTGTGTCAGGTAGGTCTCCCAGCAAGCAGATTCTGAAACAGAGTTAGGAGAGCAAGTGGTTTGGAGGTAAGGCCTCTGAAAGATAAGAGGAGGGAAGCAGAAACAGGCAGGGAAAGTCTTCAGACCACAACATGTAACCTTGTTATAATTTGATGATGACAGGCATGTACATATGCATAAAAGCCAATGAATCTTTTGGCGGAAAGGAATCCAGAGCCCAGTCTTTTCCTTCCCAAGGTTCAAAATTACAAGAACATTTTTGATGAGCTGTTACAGTCTCAACTGGAATCCAAAGAGGAACTCACCCTAAGGGAGGAGCAGTCTAGACCCAAGTGCCTCAGGCTCACTCCTGGGTTTAGGGAAACAGCACTTCCGGTGCTGCTTGTGGAAACCCCTCCTGAACCACCGCTGCTCAGTGTCTTGATTTCTAAGGCCCTGATTCAATGAACAGTCTAGGCACCACATATCTGATTTTTTAATTTTTGAAATTCTTTTTTAAATCTTTCCAGCACTGACTCCTTTCTAGTTCTACCCTCAGATTTGCCTTGAAATCAGTTGAAGTTAAAGGAGGACAAAGAGGCTAAAAACCAATTAAACATTTTAACCTAAGTAGGAAAAAAAAAAAAAATGCTTTCAAAAAATTAAAATCAGTTTGAATCTATTTAATGCTATTTTTTTATGCTGACAATAAACTTATTACATTTATCTTCCAAAGAAGCAAAGATCCTGGACAGGAGGCAGGAGTATGAAGGAATGCCCCTGGCCCATCTGAACCAGCATCCAGAGGGGAAACACTCACTGAAAAGTGAGCATGCTTCTTTTAAAATTTGATTTGTAGAGTAACAAAATAAGAGAGTGGGTGTTAGGGAAGGGGTTCTTTTCTTTTCCAAATTGCCCTAGTGTTGACACGAGGAAGATTAACATTTGATTCTAAGTGACCTTCCAATCCACTTATTTGTCATCTTGGAAACAATAGGTTAACAGTTTTCAAAATAACTGAACAATATAAACAAACAGTTGCTTTGACTAATCTGGGATCTACTGCTGCCACAAAGTCACCTCCAGGACATTTCCAAAAAGGTTTCTTTTCAATCTCTTGACAGCGTGAAAAGCCTTGCCTGAAAATTGACTGGTGTGTGAAAGGAAGCCATCATTCACACTAATGGGGTCCTTCAACTTGCTCTCCCTGGACTCTGAGCTGCCCTAGAGCTGAAATGTGAGGCTTCTAAGGCTCAGGGACGGCCAAAAGAATTTCACCTCCCTTTCTGCACACTCAATGTAGGCCTCTTACTAGTAGATTTTCTTTAGGTTTTCATCACAGACTACTATAATCACTAAAATAAAGCACTCAATTTCTAGCCACCTGAAAAGTGCTGATATATAGGTGCCTCGAATGAATAGGGTGTTTAATCTCCTTCTCCATGTCTCTACCTTCCCACCCCCAGCAACAGCCATGTGTGGTGTGGACACAATTCATCTTTATTTAAAGTGCTGTTCCTGGTTGGTTTGTCTCCCCCTCTGCCCCTCACCACAGGCATATGTACAAAATTTGAATCACTTCCAAAAGCTGTACCAATAGACTAAGATGCTCAACATTTTTTATTTATCTACTATTAATTATTTCTCAAGTCTGGAAAATTCAAGTTGTCATAAATTTTCCCTGGACAAGAAAAATTCTCCATACCCACAGACAGCTTTCATAATCACTCCAAAAAAAAAAAAAAAATGGCAAGGCCTTCTTGGGAACAATGTCTTTTGCTTTCTGAAATTTGAGGTAAGAAATTTCATTTGTATTTCACCAAACCACAAAAATGAATGATGTCATTCTTATACCACAGGAACTGGTACTATAAGCTTTATCAGGAGAGGTATGTTCTCATTTCTAACAGATTACCAAATTATGACTAATAGTAATGAGAAAAGAGAGAGCAATGGCTAGAGCCACATTACAATTATTGATTATTCAGACTGTGTCCCTACATTTTTTCCTTCTGGTATTTTCTTCCTAAACGTGTTATTTGTGTATTCCTAAACGGAATATTTGGGGCTTTTTTTCTTTGTATCATTTCCCCTCAGTTTAGAGCTGCTAGCTAGTTTAGACTGGTACCAAAAGAGCAACCAACTTATTGGAAATAAAGGTTCCACCTCTTCAAACTGCATTTGCAACAGAGACTGGGTCTATAGAGATATAATAGAAATGTACCAATCATGTGGTAAAATATCTGCTGAAAATAGTTTTTAAATCAGATGAACCTCTTAAGAACATAGAGATATTATATTCCAGTCAAACACCTCCTCTATAGATAAGGAAACTAAGTACCAAAATGTTGTACTGATTTTTCCCAAGATCACACAGCTAATTGGAGGCACAATTGAAACCAGACCTTAGCCCTTCTACATCTATTCTTGTATAATTATAAAGGTAGTCAAGAAATTTATAAAGTGGAATTTAAGGTTGATTTTTTTATATTCAAAATAAATTCAAACACTATTTTTCATTTTAAAAAATACTACCATATTTTGTCTTCAATACTGTTATGTCTATAAAGCCATTCAGATCTGTCTTCACCTTTACTACACAGCAAATAAATTTGGTGAAATAAATTTATCTATAATACACTGAAGTGGTTTTAGTCTTGAAGAATCTGAAAGGTGGATTATCGAACCCTAGATCAATCAAGTATGCAGTAAAGCAGTAAAAATTATAGACTCTTCAAGGATGTAGAGCTTTCTTCTCCACCAGTTAAGTGTAGTAGGTTGCACCTATTAAATTATTTCCAAAGAGTAGAATATGTAAAACAGGGAAAGTAATTTTACTGTGGAAAATGCCACTCAGCCATGTTATCAAGGTCAACATCATGTTGGTAGCATGTACTCTTGATATGATGTAATGAGAAGGGCATTTCATCTCTGTGGTCTTTCTCTGAAAAACCCATAACCCATGTCTAACCTTGAGAGGAAAAAAATATATATATATACACACACACACACACACACACACACACACACATGGCAAATCCAAACTGAGAGACATTCTACAAAATACTGGGATAATAATCCTCAAAACTGTCAAAGTTATCAAAAACAAGAAAAATTTGAGAAACTGTCACAGACCAGAGAAGGCTAAGGCGGCATGACAATTAAATGTAAGGTGGTATCATAGATGGAATCTTGGAACAGAAATCACACAAGAAAAAAACTAGTAAAATCTGAATAAAGCATGCAATTTAATTATTAACAATCTGCCAATGTTGATTTCTTAGTTGTGACGAACATACCATACTAAAGAAAGATGTTACAGTAGGGAGAACTAAACCCAGGCTATATGGGAGCTCTCTGTACTAGCTCTGCAACTTTTCTGTAAATCTAAAGCTATTCTAAAATTAAAAGCTTACTTAAATTTAAAAGTATAGAATAATTTTATGCCTGAGATATGGTTCTGTATAACAGATAAATGGCCTCCTAGAGTAGCCTTCATCTTGGCAGTATACTTTCTCTCATTCAGAAAGAAATACAGAAAAATTATGTTCTTTGAGCAAAAGAAATGTGACCCCAGTTGGAAACAAAAATGAATAAATAAAGAGTATCTGAAAGAGTAAATAGGCAGATAAATCTAAATTAATATTAACTCTCTTCAACAATTATAATAATGTCCTGTGTAATTAAATATAGGGAATATTAAAATAGTACTAAACAATAGTACTAAAGTTGAGAGAGATAAATTAAGTTCAAGTTTGCATTGTCTTGAAGTGAGAAAGTCACTTATTCATGTCATAATCTGAAGATGCGCTGGAACTCTAAAGCAATCATTTAAAAAGTAGTAAAGAGGAGAAGCCAGGATGGCTCAGTGGGTTGAGCGCTCACTTTGCAGCCCAGGGACCAAGGATCGAATCCCGGTCCCGGACCATGCGGACCCATATGCTGAACTGGGGAGTGCCCCCAGTTCAGTTCTCACCGTGGGGAGACCCCAGCCCAGTTCCTGCCCTGCGCAGCCCCACACCCACCTGTGGGAAAACCAATGATGTGCAACTATGGAGACTGCTCTGGGCCCTCCCCCTTCTCTCTGTCTCTGCATCTCTCTCTCTGTCAAAAACAATAAAAATAAATCTTTTTTAAAAAAAGTAGTAAAGACATGTATACTAACAAGCTAATATTATGGGGAAATAGTAATAGAATAAAAGTACATAAATAGTGCAAAAGAAGTGAAGAGAAAAGGAATAGGTGAAACAAATAAAAATAAATAAACAGTAAAATGACAGATGAAAGCCTAAATATATCAATAATTACATTTAATAAAAATGATTTACATGCTTCTAAGAAAAACAAAGTTGGTTAGACTAGATTTTTTAAAATTATATATTTCTTATAAGAGTTACATCAGAAATACTATAAGAATACAAACAGTTTAAAATTAAAAGGGAAAATACATATATTATAAAATGCCAAACAAAATAAAACTGACATGACTATAATATCAGACAAAGTAGACTCTAGGGGGAAAAAGCATTGCTAGAGATAAAGGAGAATATGGTAAAAGAGTCACTCTACTGTGAAGATACTGCAATTTCAAATTTGTATGTACCTAATAAGATAGCCACAAAAATAGGGGAAGCCATGATGGCTCAGTGGGTTAAATGCTCACCTGGCAGCCCCAGGAACCAAGGATCAAATCCTGGTCTCAGCCCATGCAGACCCATATGCTGAACTGGAATGTGCTTCCCATGCGAGAAAACTTCGGTTCGGTTCTCACCCCCGGACTCAGCTCCTGGCTCCAAGGGGCATGCCTCCCATATGGGAGGCCCCCAGCCCAGTTCCCACACTGAGCAATCCCCGCCCATGTGTGTGCAATGAAATTGTGTTGATAAATGATGACGTACAACTATGGAGACTGCTCTGGGCCTTTCCCCTTCTCTCTGTCACTCTCTGTCTCTCTCTCTCTCTGTCTCTGTCAAAAAAAAAAAAAGTGCAAAAACTTAAAAAGGAAAGAAAATGACAAGACTAAAAAGAAAAGTAGACTAACCACAAACACAGAGAAGACATTAATGTACCCTGTTCAATCAGTAATATAGAAAAAGCAGACAAAAAGAAAAGCAGTACACATACAGATTTGAACAACATGATCAAAAAAATCTTTCCTAAATGACAACATGAGAAACGGTACCAACTTCACAGAATACTCATACTTTCCAAATGCATATGGAAAATTTACCCAAATTGACCAAAGCAAGTCTCAGCAAATTTTAAAGTTAATTGAAAAGAAAAGTTAATTTTAAAGATAATTGAAATCAAACAGTATACATATACGCATATGTTCTCCTACTGTGCTGGACTTAAATCACAAAGCAATAAAAAAAAAAAGAGTACCGTACTTGAAATTTTTCAATGTTTAAAAATATTAATATATATCTAAATTATCCAATAGACAAATAAATATTCTAATAAAAATTTTTAAATATTTTGAACTAATAATGTTAAAATATGACTTGTAAGTTGTAAGATTCAGCTAATGACTTGTAAGTTGTAAGATTCAGCTAAAAGACATGCTTTGAGAAAAATATATACAAATAAATATATAAGAAATAAAGAAATGCTACAAATCAATGATTTCAGTGTCCACCTCAAGAAACTCAGGAAACAAAACAGCAAATTAAAATCAAAGAAAGTACAAAGAATAAAGACAAAAGTAGAAAATAATGAAACAGTAAACACACAACAGAGAGAGTTAGAAAAAATAAATATTGAAAAACAATACCTTTTGTGATCACAACAAAAAGAATAAAATACCTAGGAATAAACTTAACAAAGAACATGAAAGACTTATACAAAGAAAACTATAAGGCACTATTAAAAGAAATTAAAGAAGACACACTCATACAAAATGGAAAGATATTCCATGTTCATGGATTGGAAGAATCAACACAGTTAAATGGTCATATTACCTAAAGCAACACACAAATTTAATGCAATTCCCATCAAAATCCCATAGACATTCTTTCAAGAAACAGATTTAAAAATCATCAAATTCACAACCACAAAAGACCCCAAATCACCAAAGCAATCCTACAAAAAAGAATAAGGCTGGAGGCATCACGCTCCCTAACTTCAGTCTATACTACAAAGTATCAATAATCAAAACAGCTTGGTATTGGCAGAAAAAATAGACATACAGACCAGTGAAACAGAACTGAAAATCCAGAAATAAACCCACAAATATATGGACAGATAATTTTTGACAAAGGAGCAAAAATATACAATGGAGAAAAGAAAGCCTCTTCAGTAAATGTTGCTGGAAACGGGGGGAAACCATGTGCAAAAGAATGAATCTGGACTGTGAACTGTCACCATATACCAAAATTAACTCAAAATGGATCAAAAACTTTCACATAAAACCCAAAACAATAAACTGCATAGGAGAAAAACATCAGTACTAAATTTACAGACCTTGGGTTTAGAAAGAACTTTATGGGGAAGCCGGGATGGCTCAGTGGGTTAAGCGCTCACTTTGCAGCGCCGGGGACCGGGGATCAAATCCCGGCCCTGGCCCGTGCGGAACCATATGCTGAACTGGGAGCTCCCCCAGTTCAGTTCTCTCTCTGTCTCTGTATCTCTCTCTCTCTCTCCCTGTCAAAAATAAATATATATATATACGTATATATATATATTTAGAAAGGACTTTATGAACTTGACCTCAAAGTCAAGGGAGGTAAAAGCAAAAATAAATGAATGAAACTATATTAAACTGAAAAGCTTCTGCACAGCAAAGGAAACTATCGACAAAATAAAGAGGCAACCAACCAAATGGGAGAAAATATTTGCAAACGATGCCTCTGATAAGGAGCTAATATCAAAAAATATATAAAGAACTCATACAATTCAACAACAACAAAACAACAAACAATCCAATTGAAAATTGAGCAGAAGGTCTGAACAAATACTTCTCCCATGAAGACATACAAATGGCCAACAGATATATGAAAAAGTGCTCAACTTCACTAGCTATTAGGGAAGTGCAAATTAAAACCATAATGAGGTACCACCTCACACCTATTAGAATGTCTATAATCAGCAAGACAAGGAATAACAAGTTCTGAAGAGGCTGTGGAGAAAAAGTAACCCTCGTACACTGCTGGTGGGAGTGTAAACTGATAAAACCACTATGGAAGACAGTATGGAGGTTCCTCAAAAAATTAAGAAAAGAATCACCATATGACCCAGCAGTCCCTCTTCTGGATATCTATCCAAAAAACATTAAAACCTTAGTTTGCAAAGATATGTGTACTGCAGTACTCATCACAGCACTGTTCACGGTGGCCAAATCACAGAAACAACTAAAGTGCCCTTTGATAGATGACTGGATAAAGAAGTTGTGGTATATCAATAAGAAAAGATGAAATACAGCCATTTGTGACATGGATGGACCTTGAAATCATCATATTTAATGAGATAAGTCAAAGTGAAAAATTCAAGAACCGTATGACTTCACTTAAAGGAGGAATACAAAACTGAAAGTAACAAAGAAACAAAAACTCATGGACGTAAGTCAATAGTGTAGTGGTTACCAAAGGGTAAGGGGAAAGGGGTCATCAAACATATGGTGATGGATAGAGAATTGATTCTGGGTGGTGAGCACATAATGCACTACATCAATGATATAATGTAGAACTGTATACCTGGAACCTATGTAATTTTTACTAACCAATGTCACCCCAATAAATTTAACAATTAATTTTAAAAGTGTAAAACAAAAATATTGGTTCTTTGTAAAGAATATTAAAATTGTAAGACCATGGCAAGACTAATCAAGAAAAAAAGAGAAAGAAGATGCAAATAACCAGTATCTGGTTTGAAAAAACATATCACTGTATTTCTTACAACATTTAAAATGTAGTAAGATGATACTACAAAGAATTATGTGCCAATTAATGTGAATTGTTAAAAAAATAATTTCCTAGAAAAAAATGTTACTAAAATGACACAAGATGAAATAGAAAACCAAATACTCCTTCTTGTAGTAAATTAATTGAGTCCATAACAATATTGTGTCCTCATATGTTCTTCCTAGCAGTTAAGGAGCAAATAACCATTCTTTCATGAAATAGAATAGGCGAGACAGGGACCAATTTTTTAAAGCTAACATAATCTTGATACCAAAAAAAGTGAGATAATAACATTGCAGGAATACAAAAATCACAGTCAAATCTCATATATACATAAAAGAAAAACATCTTAAAATATTGCCACATTGAATTCAGCAGTGTATAAAGTAACAATGAAGTGGAATTTTTTTTTAAGATTTATTTTATTATTTTTGACAGAGATAGAGAGAGACAGAGACAGAGAGCAGAGAGAAGAGGGAGGGCCCAGAGCAGTCTCCATAGTTGTATGTCATCATTTTTCAACATGGTTTCATTCCACACAGGTGAGTAGGGGCCATGCAGGGCAGGACCTGGGTTTGGGGCCTCCCCCATGGGAGACATGCCCCCTCCGGCCAGGGACCAAACAAGGTGGGGTGAGAACCCAACTGAGGGCCTCCCACATGGGAAGCATACCCCAGTTCAGCATATGGGTCCACATCTCCCAGGGCCGGGATTCGATCCTCAGTCCCCGGGGCTCCAAAGTGAGTGCTTAAACCCACTGAGACATCCCAGCTTCCCCTGAAGTGGAATTTAAATAGATGAAAAAGAGGCATTTCAAAAAAAGTCAATGTCCATTCAACATTTTAAAATAAAATAAGAACATAGCACATTAGAAACAAAAGAGAATGTCCTTTAACTGACAAAAGTTATCTACAAAAAAATCTATAGCAACCTTCATATTTAATGTTGAAATGTCAAAAACTTTCTCATGAGAATGGGAAATAAACAAGGGTGTCAGCTATCACTATTTCTATTTAATATTGTATTTGAGGTCAATTCTGGGCTCAATGAGAAAAGAAAACAAACTGAAATAAAATTTATAAGGATTGATGTGCTTATGTAGTCATGTACTTAAAACAAAAGGATCAACAAATAAACTATTAGAACAAATACATTTAGCAAGTTTTTTGGATAAAATGTAAACAATTCAACTATATTTCTAAATAAGCAATAAATAATTTAAACAGCCACCAAAGAAATAAAATATTAGAAATAAATCTATCATAAGATATATCAGACCTCTAGGTGAAAAACTACAACACTCACTTTACTTACAAAAATTTTAACAGGCCTAAATAACTGAAGTGATATACCATGTTAATCTATTGGAAGACATAATGTAAAATTGTGGATTCCACCTAAATAGATTTGTGTGGTCAATGCAATCATAATTAACCTAAAACAGAGTTTGGTTGTTTTTTGTTTTTGTTTTTGTTTGGGGGTTCTCCCAATGGAAATAATTTATGTGTGTTTTCTTACATGGAACTGTAAAGTATCAAGAATAACCAAAAAAATCTTGAAGAAGAATCGAGTGGGAGAACTTGCTCTACTCTATCAGATATCAAGACTTAATTTAAAATGACAATAATTGAAAAAAGTGGAGAACAAGCTGACTAGAGAAATAGGATAGATAGTTTTGAAGGTCTCATTGAGGGTGGGTACCATGAATTCTTTATAGCCTCTGTTGGAGGTGTATAACCTGATTATCCTTCCACAGATGTTTCCATATGAAGGAACTAGCATTCCTGGCTTCTTTCCATTCCCTCAACGCATTCCTTTCCGAAGAGGAGTGGCTTACTTGATCAGTGAGTCTGAGAAAAGTTGCTGGGCGTGCAGCACAGAAACTGCTCTCTCCTTGGGTGCCAGCCAGCTCCTAGGAAATAGAGCTTGACAAAGCAAAGCTCCCTTAGCAAGTAGGCTCAGGGGAGGCTATAGTTAGGAAACAATGCTGCAAAAGAAGCTATGAGTGTGAGGTGCTGGTAATCAGATAGGCCCTGGAAATTAGGACAGAACTGGTGTGATTCAAAAACATGCTTCAGTTTTATTCAGAATGGAAACAATAGTAAAATGAAAAAAATAATTATTTTAAATGACCAACTAAAATACCTCCATGAAGAGAAAAATTACCCAAGAGAAAGAATAAAGGCTTAGAAGACTGGCTGGACAAAATGAACATATAGAAAAGGAAAAACAAGATATACTCAGATCTCATAGCTTTTTGAAAGGAAGTTTAAAACAAGATGAGACCAGAAAGACTACTAAAGCCCAATAATCAAATACAGAAAGGAAGGTAAGATTTTGGAAGCCAGACTAAAAAATTACATCTATAGGAATGAGAGTTGAGGAAGCTATTAAGCAATACTCTCTTAAAACTTCAGATAGAGTCCATTATAAGAACATGAGTGATTACCCTATGCATATTATAGCATCTATAGCAAGTGACTGCATAAAAATTGGGCATATTTAAGAGGAAAGTTCAGGAGTATCAGAATAAAATACTCAAAAAATTATTGAGTAACTTTTAGGGTGCTTCAGTTATTTTAGATGAGTACATCAGAGGTTTGGTTTACACCCTAGAAAAACATGTGGAAAAAATTTGTGGAATTTGGGGCAGACATAGCGATGATGGGGCAGATATGACAATGATGGGACATATTAATAGGACCCAAGATTAGAAGAACAATACATTGTATCTTTGCCTGGATTGGGTATTGGTCTGATGAGTGGGATTATCCAAATCAGAAAGGTAAGGTAGACATTATATGTTTGAACAAGAATGTTTTTGACAGACTCAAAACTCACTGAATCTTATATCTTACTATAGAAACTACCACAAAAAATAATCTAGATTGTAAAGAAATATACAAGCAAAATAATGATATGATCCATAACACATTGAAAATGTTAAAGGAAGATACAACTCCAGTCCAGAGAGCTAGCCTACCTATGTTAGAGAAGGAAAGGGACCAAATTAAAAAGCATTTTAGGGAGATGTTAGTAAAAACAGTGAAGCAAGGACTTCCAAAAATTCTCTCCTCCACTAAAGTAATGAGAAAAGTGGTAAAAATAAAAATAAACAGATGCCAGCAGAGCTCAACAGGTTGAGGCTTGCCTTGCAATCAGCCCCAACACACGCAAAACCCATATGCTGAACTGTAACACAACGTAACTGGCTGGATGGCAGCAAAGGTCTTTGCCTCCCATGTGAGAGGCCCCAGGTTTGGTTCCTGCCCCACGTGACCCCACATCAACCCATGTGGAATGAAAACCATGTCACAACCAATGATGCACAACTGTGAAGACTGCTCTGGGCCCTCCCCACGTCTCTCTTTTTCTCTCTCTCTCTTTCACCTTCTCTCAAACAATAAAATAAGTCTTTAAAAAGAAAAATGTCAGAATCACTTCTGTGCTTAAATTTATTCCTAAGTATTTTATCCTTCTTAATGTTGTAAATAGAATTGTTTCCTTAATTTCATTTTCAGATTGTTCATTGCTAATGTATAGAAATACAATCGATTTTTACATGTTGAGCTTGCACACTGCAACCTTACTGAATTCATTTATTAGCTCTAATAGTTAATAGATTTTTTTTGGATTCCTTAAGATCATGTCATCTGCAAATAGAAATAGATTTATTCCTTCCTTTCAAGTCGGGGTTCCTTTTATTTCCTTTTCTTGCCAAATGGCTCTAAGCAGAACCTCCAGTACAATGTTGAATAGCAGTGGCAAAAACAGACACCTTTTTCTTGTTTCTGATTATAGGAGAAAAGTTTTCAATGTTTCACCATTATGTATAATGTTAGCTGTGGGTTTTCTGAGAGTTAAGGAAATTTATCCTGTTTCTAGTTTGTTGAGTGTTTTCATCATAAAAAGGTATTGGATGTTGTCAAATACTTTTTCTGTATTTATTGAGATGATCATGTGGTTTTTGTCTTTTACTCTATTGATATATTATATTGATGAAATTAGAAATCAAAACATTTCTCACAGATAAGCCCAGGGCCAGATGGTTTCAATGGTGACTTGTTCCAAACTAGACAAAGATATCACAAGAAAACTATAGACTAGACCTTTTGTGAATATAGATGCAAAAATCCTCAACAAAATATTAGCAGCCAAGTTCAGCAATATAGAAAAATGGTTACGCACCAGGACCAAATGGGATTTATCCAAGAAATGTAAATTTGGCTCAACAGATGAAAATCAATCATTTTACCTCTTAAACAGATGAGTTCTCTCAATTGAATTTAGTTCATGGGTCATAACAGCTGATATTAAAGAATTGAGATTCTGGCAAGACTGGAAACTAGAATTTTTTTCCATTGAATCTCTGCTGTGGTGAACCTGGATCCTGGGTTCTGAGAACATCATTTTGTTAGGGCTGAGGATTTGTTTTTTTTCTAAACTTCATGGATGATGGCTATTGCTGGGACAATCTTGAATATTCTATTAATTTTTTTGGACTCTTTAAAAAATAAACGGCATGCACATCAGAGCCTTGGCAGTGAATTAACACAACCCCTGAGCTATGAAGACTTTGGTTTCAAGGAAAAAAAACCCTGACTTAGTAATAATAAGAAGCTAGAAATGATAGATTTTGGAATCAATTCCTTTTTACTATAACCTCATTGAACTCTAACTTATTAGGGAATTTCATCTTTGTGTTTGAATATATTACTAAAAGATTGGGAATGGAGGGAATTTTAATCAAATTTGGGGCATTTCTATGTTGGTGACACTACTATTGGAGTATCCTTACGCAGGTATTTAATCTTACTGTAGACCTTTTATATTGGATAGATGTATGTGGACATAATATGGAATGGAAAATGGAATAAGAAGTGAGTTTTCAGCCTTGGATAATATTAATGGTTGTCCATTTTAACCCATTTAAGGAATCCCAGGGAAAACTTACACTGCTTGTAAGCAGCTCCCAGGAGGTTTGGGGAGCTTCCTTATAGAGGTGGGAAGAGGAATGCCCTGGTGGACTGCCAAACCCCTCTTCCTTGGGGCCAGCCCCTGAATGATCAAAGCCTTCATAGGAAAGCCAAAATGATTAATCCAGGAAGCTGGGCAGGGAGATGAGAGAAGGAATCTCCATAGCATGACATTCCTGGATTTTCTCCTCAAGATTAGTGAGCTTGAGGGAAGGAGATAAGCAGGCTCCATTCACGTCCATCTCCCTTTTTTGGGAATGAGCCAGCCTATAGGAAGCACACATTCTCTGTTCCTTTATGCCTTGATATTCATGGGGGTGGAAATAGTTTTATAAGCAAGCTGCAAAGATAGGAGTTATGATCAGAGAGCAAGAATTCTGAATTAGCAATTTCAGAGTTAGACCAGTATTGGGCATAGACACGGTCCATAGTGTATGGCAATGGGTTATTGAAGTGGGAGAAAGAAAAGACCATTGTAGGTTGAAGAGGGCACAGTCCGAGTCAGAGTACAGGAGACATCCTCCACAAGCACTCTGAAGTCTGACAGCAAAAGGTGGGGTTCTGGGAAAGACCATGAGCCTGATACCCACATCTTTGATGAAGGAAGCACACCTGGGAGGTGGCAGGTGACAGTGGTGGGGAAGAGCTGTGATGTGTGCCGTTGAACACCATGCAGAAACCTTAAGGTGAGTGTGATGCAGTGATCTGGAAGCAGCAATGGAAAACAAGAACGAACCCTGACCCTCCTCCAAACTCTGAAGTACAGGCTACTGAGAGAATGGAAGCACCCAGGTGACAGATGACAGAAGGGCAGAAACATTTTCAGATGAGATGGCAGACATGGAGTAGATTTTGCAGGGAGAATGACAGTGGGAGCTAAATGGTGTTAAAGACATTAGAGGGAATGCCAGGATGGAGCAGAGGGTTGAGCGCTTGCTTTGCAACCCTGGGGTTCAATGATCATATCCCAGCTTTCACCTGTGCAGATGCATGTGCTAAACTGGGGTGTGCCCCCAGTTCAATTCTCTCTGGGGTGAGCTTCCCATGTGGGAGGCCACCACCCAGTTCTTGCCCTGCATAGCCCTGCACCCACCTGTGGAGTGAAACCATATGGAAAACTGATGACATACACCTCTGGAGACTGCTCTGGGCCCTCCCCCCTCTCTCTGTCTCTGTCTCTTTCTCCCTCTCTCTCTCTCAAAGACAATAAAAAAGAAATTAGAATGAAAGTATGCCCATGCAGCAGGTGGGAACTAAGAGCAAGAGGGCGGGGCTGGGGAGGCTTGTTCCTTGGGGACAGACTGAGGGAAAACCTCAGGACCTCCTCAGTAGAAAGGAAACTGCCCATAGTTACCTGTCTAAAGGACAAATCTGATTGGGACAGCTATTCTCAAAACCCTTCAATGATATACTATTGCTCTGAGGATAAAACCCAAAGTCCTCAATATGGTTTTCTAGACCCTCCAAGCTCATTCCCAACCCACAACACCCCAGCTCTCTCTTCTCCACCACACTCATAATGTCACTTTTCAACATACTAAACAACTCCAGGTCCTGAGATCTGCAAACTCTCTCCTTCAGTGTCTGAGCCTTTGTACCTTCTAAATCACTGCCTTGAATATAATTTTCTTATCTAGCCCTTCACCAGGTTTGCTCTCTCTTATGCTTCAGATCTTAGAAACCAGTTTCTTTGGGAAAACTTTTCTAATGTATCTCCTGAGTTGGGTTAGTTGTGTCTCTCAACTGTTCCCGTACTACACTGTTTCGCTGCCTTATAATTGTGTATTGATGTGTGCCATACATTCTGTAATGCTGCAAGCTCTCTGAAAGCAAACACTGTATATCCTCTCAGAATTGTATTCAGAGTACAGCACAGTGCTTGCCATACTATAAACACAAAATATATAATTCTGGTTAAATGAATTAATTAAAATAAATCAAGGTGAACAGGTTGAAAAATCAGTTAAAGGAGTCTAGATTAAGGAGGATCTTCTACCTTAATGTAATTGACAACTTATATGGAAAAGCATATGGGTGTTTAGTTGATTACAAAGATAATATGTTAAAAATCCACTGAAAAAAGCACATTGTCAAGATCAAGAATTGTCATAGTTCTTCACCACTTTGATTGAAAAGTTAGACTTAAATGTTTTTAAATTTTCCTTGTACTCTAAGATAATATGGTACAATGCATTCCTCTTTCAATGACCTGTCTCAACCAAAATGAGACTCAGAAACTGACAAGTCGGGGCCTAATTGTTAGGTATTGAAATGCTTCAAAAATCCACCTAGGGGATGGTAGGAAAGTTCTCAGACTACAGAGGAAAAGACAACCTAGTTGATTCCTATTCCAGAGCAGAATTCTAAACAAGGAATTCACCATCTGTACCTAGAAATCAAAATTTATAGATTTTTCTACCCCTACCCTCCACCCAAGTCTTCCTGTGTAGTCAGTAAAATGAGTGAATCAGTGAATCTGGTCTTCTGGTCAAAGAATTTATGATAATGAGAACAGAAACTTTTCAGTAGAAAAATAACACTACAGAATCAAAGGCTTGCCTTTGGCTTTGAAGTCAGAAAAAACTGATACTATTGTTGGAATTTCATTCTGTACCCTGGAATCATGAATAAAAAAACCAAGATATTGCCAACACAGTTGTTATTCCTCTTTTTCTTAAGTTGGCTAGTGCTTATCATTACTAGAAAATCTGCAAATTTTAAAAAGTCTTTGTCACTTTGATATCAGAAGAGAAAAAATTCCCAAAAGGAAAATGGGGAAAATTTCTTTCCCTCAGGATCTTCTTTGTAAATTCTAGCTTGTCTTATATAAAAGCCCTAAAGGCAAACCTCTGCAGATTTTCCATAGTAAGTTTAAAAAGGGAGACCAATGTCTGGGAGTGGGGTTCATTAAATATTAACACAATTCAAAATGTATGAGATCATTAAACTCCAGAAATTTATAGAGGTGAGGATCTCAAAATGTGATGGCTGAACCAGCAGCATCACCTGGAACCATGTTAGAAATGTAAATCCTGGGGTCCAACCCTGAATCTACAAAATCAGAAATGTCCGTGTTAGTGCTCAGCAATCTATGTTTAACAGATGGTTCTAACAAGACCCCCAGGTGATTCTGATGCACAATAAAGTTTGAGAACCATGGACGTAGAATGATCTTTGAACAACACACAAGAGTCATTTTAATATCATCAAACTGAGTGATGAGCTTTTTAGAAATAGAAATAATTACTTGATAGAAACAGAGCAAGCTGTCTGACCGAAAGTTCAAGGGGCTAATCTCTAAATTCATTAGGTTCTCTGATTTTCTTAGCTGATTTTCTCAATAGAACTGCCAGGAAAAAAACAAATCAAAAAAACCTCTCACCGTTGCACTCTTTGTCTGTCTTTGCCAATCTTCAAATGTTTCTCTGGCAATCTCTCTCAATATACACAGAAATCATTGCTATTAGAGGTCAACTTTGGAATTCCCCATTCTTTCATATCAATTAGCGCCTTATTATCATTTGGTGATATAAATTTTATTTTCAAGATATTTGAGGAGACCCTTCTCCTCTATCTACTCAATTACTCAGAGACCTAATCCAGATGAATTTGTCTAAATTCCATCCTGAGAGTAGTGGCTACCAAACAAATCACATCTTCTATTCATATTCCCATGTGGACCTCCAATAAAGATCTCAACTGAACATGTGCAAAGTTAAGATTCTGAGTCCCTCCTCCCCTCTCTACTTTCACCCCCAAATCTACTCCCTGGCAGTTGTCCTATAGTGGTTCCCATAAATGACAATGGCCTACATGTAGTCACTCAGAACAGAAACTGGAGGCCTTCTTGACCTTCCAGGTTCTCTCACACCCCATATCCACTGCATCCTCACATCTGCATTCTGTCTAAAATATTATAACAATCTGACCACTTCTCGCCAACTCTCCCTCTAGCATCATGCAATAAGCACCATCTCCCACAGGTTTCCTAATGAGTCTCCCTGTTTCCACCTTGCCCCCATTTCAGTCTTTTTAAAATCTATTCTGTCTGTGTTCCACTGAGTGATCATCAGAATGAGAATAAGGTCACATTACCTTTTCTTCCAAACTCTCCACAGGCTCCCATGCCAACATGGCCTCAAAGATCCTCACATAACCTGTCACGTCACTGTTGATCACCTTTACCCTCTTTCCTCTACAAGAGACACACACACAAGGGCGTCCTTACTGTTCCCGGAAGCCAAGCAGGCATCCTCCTCAGAGCCTTTGAAACACCCCTGAACCTGTTTTCTCCAAAAGCAGAGTCTGAGACAAGATTCACCTACAATATTGTACTTAGTGTGGAAAGAAAGCAGGAGGGACAGAAATGTCACAGAGGAAGAAGAAAGGCAGATATAAAGATGCATGATGAACTTGATCCCCTCTGTGAGAGACAGGTATTCAATCCTAGGGGCCATTCCTATGAAATTTTTGGAAATTTCAACTGTTCATCATGGAAACATAAAGGAGTAGAATTTATCTGTGGGATCCAGTTTTCACTTGGTCAAGGGTGGTCCTGTGGGCATGGACTCTCTGGCATAGCTGGATTATGCATGCATGAGTACTGAATGGTTTCTGCTGTAGCAACAGAGAAGTCCCAGGTCAGGAATCAAACATAAGTGAATTAAGTGATACGGGCCCCAATGGAAGCATTGTCAGGTTACAACTCCGTGCAGCTGCTTTAAGCCCAAGGGACTGGATGTGGCAGCAATGGCTGAAGTAAGTGGTTGGAAGAAAGAATTTGAAGTGACACACTAGAGGTATCCAATGCAAACTTGCTCTTTCCTCTGCCTAGAAAAACCTTCCCCCAGGTATTCAAATGCACTCGCCCTCATGGCTCAAACGTCACCTTATTAGAAAGGCCTTCCCCAAGCATTCCATTTAAGAGAGCAACCACTACACACACACACACAGATACTCACATAAGATCTTCCATACTTCAAATTAAATTATAACTTACATATAAATTTAACTGATATTCTAATTAGAGGTAAATCGATACAAGAAAAATAATAAAAAGGTTCCTGCATATAGCCTAGAAGACTGTGAACCATTTTGAAGTTTATGGGGAAAAAACATGAGCATATGATTGGCTGATAATACTTTGCTGAATACTATTTAATATCAGCTTTAACTCTACAACAATGGAATATTAATCAGCCAGTAGGAAAATAAAAGTTTTATTATCCGTGATTTCCTCACCTGAGTGAAGGATTTTATTACTAGGACAAACAGCAGAAAAACAGCAGAAAAGAAAATATATCTCTTTCCCTGAACCACCAAGATCCTTTGTAGGTGTATGAGTAAATCTGTCTATCTGAAACCATTGGAACATTATACATAAAAGACATTAAAATCATTTCTCTTTAAGAAAAAGGGGTTTGTAGAACTAATGATCTGCGGACAGATAGGATACGATGGATTCAGAAATAAGAGAAACAGCATGAAAATTTAGTGTATTGCTAAATACACTGTAAGTGAACACAATCTGTGTAATCACACCTACTATGAACAGCCCCTCTGCTATGAACAGAAGCCGTAAGTGGGAATCAGGTTCAATGCTACTTTGAGAGGCTTAGAAGAAAAGCTAAGAACAACTCTCTACATTTAGAGAAGGTCTTACTTATAGCAACCTTACTGAGCAACTGTCTTATTTTAAAATCTAAAGAAAAAGGGACATTCAGATGCCTTATTTAGGAGCCTTTATAGTTACTGAGAAATAATTCTATTCTGTATCTCATTCAATCCTCCCAAAACATATGCCCATCATAGATTGACTTAATAAAGCCATCAAACTCTATATATTTGATACACATTTTTACATCACCCCACAGTTTGTTTGTTTTTAATGCTACATGATGATGATTTCATTCATACTTTCTTGCAAGTTTACTCTGCTCTTTATCTGTATCTCTGGCTCAGAGTTTCTTATGCCCTTTGGTCTGAGGACTCAGGAGGCTGACCAGCATGGGCTTGCATGCATAGGCCTGATGATTTCTACATCTGGTTTTTCTGAGGGCAATATGGTTGTTGTGGTTTCCAGACCAGAAGCACCTGGGATCTTATTAGAAATGCAAATAAAATAATAATAATAATAATAACAATAATAAAAGAAAAAAAAGAAATGCAGACTCATGGGCCCCATGCCCACTACTGAATCAGAATTTGCCATTTAAAAAGATTCCAGGTGTTTTGTTGCACATTAAAAACTGAGAAGCTCTGTTTAGAGAAGTAGAAAATGAGTGCCACCATCATCCCCAAGACCCTCCAAAAACCTAGTATTTTGATCTCTTAGGCTGTTGATTGTTTCTTATAATCACGTTTCTAAGATAAATTAATAATTTATCTGTAAAAATTAGTAAAAACATAACATTTTTAGAGGCATCAAAAATTAATACATAGAATTTACTTTGATCCTTTAAGAAAATTTATTTCTTACTGTCATTTGGGACAACATGGATGGACCTTGAGATCATCATGCTAAGTAAAATAAGCCAGACAGAAAAGCCAAGAACCATATGCCTTCACTCATATGTGAAACATAAAACTGAAAGCAACAAAGAAACAAAACCTCATGGACACAGTCAGTAGTTTCCTGGTTATCTTAGGGGAAGGGGGAAGGGGGTGGAGAAGGAGGGAGAAAGAGTCAACTGACTGAGTGGTGAACACATAATGCAACACACAGATGATGTATTGCAGAATGGTTCACCTTGAACCCATGTAATTTTTAACTTACCAATGTCACCCCAATGAATGAAAGAGAGAGAAAAAAGTGATTTCTTCCAGGTGCCATTTACTATCTATTGGTATCATACAAATGAAGTTTAATATATGATGACTTGCATTGTTATTTAGTTATATTTGTCTCTTGCTGCCTAGATTATAACACCCCCTGCCATGAAGGACAGAGACTGGGTTTTGTCTCTCTTTGCAGCTCCAATTTGGCATATATTTAGATTTTTACAAGCAGTTGTTAAAGATTGTTAAAAATAAATAAATAAATGCAGTACTTTGCATCTTTTGTCCTAAAAAAATTAACTCATGGATGCAAAAAGTTGGAAAGTCAACTGCATTTCTCAATTTCCTTGTGAAAAAACAAAGCCAAATTTCTTGTTAAAATCAATATAAATAAAATCTGTCATTTCCTTTTGTCCTACCAATCCCATTTTCCTATCACAGAAAGAGATAAAATAGTCTGATCATCTAAGACCAGGCTGTCACTACCCAGGAATTCTTCAAACTATTGGATTAAATACTTGGTTACTTTTTTTCCTAATAGCACATCTTTAAGGGCCATACTTTTTCTAAATTTCAAGTGTATTTTCTATTATACACAAGTGCTTAAAGATAATCAATTTCACTGCAGTCTTAATCAGTTTACTACAAAGTTTCTGATGTTTTTACAGCCCTGAAATATGAGTAATCAAGATCAATTCATTTAATTTTTCAAAAGGCAAGTTCTGGTCTTCATTTTGGTTCCTCTTACTGCTGAACTTGGTATTAGGAGTGGAAGAGCTCATCCTTTCTAAGGAATGTACTATGTACCATGATACTGCCTTTTTCATGTCATCTCTGAGCAGCTTTCCACCTTAAAAAGGGGATCAACATTTTCCTGTACCTTCTCTCTACTGCTTGGTGTTGTGGGTACAACAGAGGAAAATTTTCAAGTCTTGTTTTTGCCCAAAGCCCTATGTTGTGGAGTCTTTGCTGGGAAAGGCTGAGTACAAAATGACATTTTCAGAGTGCTTTTCTGAACATTCCTACAAGCCTTCAAATTTTATGTGTATTTCTTCATCGTCTTCTCGACTATCTTATAGTCTCTTGGTCAACCTATTTGCAAAAAACTTAACACGTCATGGAAGTATATAAATTTACTTCTCTCTTTTTTCATATTTTTATGTTCCTAGCATAATACACACACACACACTATAAAATAATGTAAACAATCCAAATGCTGGATTTAGTATCATAACACCTCTCCCTTACCTGCCCCACCTTCTCTTTGCTGATAAAAAGCATGAAATAACTCCTTGATTGAGTTAGGAAACATCTTGAGGTTATGGGAGTCATCACCATCATACTTTAGGCCACAGAAATCAAGCCAGTTAGAGTATCGTTGGGCCCAGATCCCAAAAATATCTTTTTTTTTTTTTTTAAGATTTATGTTATTGTTTTTGACACAGACAGAGATAGAGAGAGAAGGGGAGGGCCCGGAGCAGTCTCCATAGTTGTACGTCATCAGTTTTCCACATGGTTTCATTCCGCACAGGTGGGTGTGGGCCATGCAGGGTGGGAACTGGGCTGGGGACCTCCCACATGGGAGGCACAACCCCTCAAGCCAGGGGCCGAACTGGGGGGTGAGAACTGAGCTGGGGGCCTCTCACATGGGAGGCACATCCCAGTTCCGCATGTGGGTCTGCACAGGCCAGGACCAGGATTTGATCCTTGATCCCCAGGGCTGCAAAGCAAGAACTTAACCTGCTGAGCCATCCCAGCTTCCCCTTCCCACCCCACCCCCACAAAAAAAATCTTTTAATCCTCATCTCTTCTCTACTCATATTGCAGCTGCCCAAGCTCAGGTCCACGACACTCAGGTGCACCCCTACGTGACATTTCTCACTGTCTTATACTGTACCCTAATAATTTCATGTAAAACATGCTTGTCTCCCCCACATAAGTCACATGAGGAAAATTACACATTTTCTCTTTTCCTCAGCAATCAGCAAAGTGCCTAGTATTTACTACCACCCTGAGCCCTTTATATACAATTCTATGCACCTAATATAATATTGAGCCCTTAAAAACTTCTCTGTTGACTGATTAATTATTGGCTCTTACTTTTTCACTAGTAGATAAAGTCTGTGTCCACACCAACAAGGTAAAATTGAGAGTTGAGGTAATTAGCTAGCTACTTAAAGCAAAAGCCAATCATCCTCTCCAGCCTCCATCCCTCCCTCCTCCAATAAAATTTGCCAAATCAGCCGATTGAATATTTCCAATATGAATCCACACACTGTCAACAAACTTACTCAGCCCTCTGTCAAAGCATTTTTTTTAAGTAGCCAAAGATAGCACAGAGCTTTGTAAAACATACAGCCAAGGTCACTGATATTTCTCCAAGCACAGGATTTCAATTTATTGTATATATCATATCATCACAAAATATAATAAATCACACTGTAGATTATCTATTCATTTTCTTTAAAAATATGACATCTTTCCTTTTTGCAGGACACAAAGTGAAGAAGAAGGTGTATTTATTTTTATATATTAGAAGCAAATCAACACGCTTTCTAATAAACATCAACATTAGCTTTGTTTTAAGTTAAAATTCCCTCCATTGTGTTCATGAAGTCTGTAGCAATGCTAGATTTTACCCAAAAATCTCTCATAATACTCAGACTTGTGTATGCATGTAGATTTGGAAATAGAACAATATGGTATTAGAACAATATAGTATTATATTTATTTATAATCATCTCATTCCAAAAAATATTTAAGCTAGTATACAGAAATACAAAACTCACCTCCACATACTGATAAGCACATACACACACATAGCTAATAACACCTACTATGAGACAGACAGGCACTGCTGAGAATTCATTTCACAGCAAAAGTCAAGATTTAGTTCCCATGAGATGCTGTTTGCTTCATTTAATTACAGAAAGATACATATATATATATATGTACTTTTACTATTTAAGTTATAAGTTAAATTGTACTTAAGCTCTTTTGCTAGTTAGATTTGAGTGAATACTATTGCATACCTTCATTTCAGAAATATAAGCAATGATATACTATATTGTTATTCAGCATATACTCATCACTTCAAAGCCCAGGAGGTCTTCACACCTTTCTCTCTGTTTCCTCTTGCCAGGACTAAAGTAGAATACTATAAATGTCATGCTATCACAATTTTATGGAGTTGGAAGTTTAGAAGCTTTTTTTTTTTTTTCTTAGAAGCATTTTTATGGACTTCGGACACTAAAAAATAAAAGTAGATAGATTTGTAAGATCAAAAACTTTCTTTCCAGAATACAGCATTTATTCTTTGTTATGGGACATTTACTGTTGGTTTCAGTTACCTCTTGGTATTTTTTTTCACTGCTAAGAGGTACAGGCATAAGTTGTTTTATTGTGCTTTGCTTTGTTGTGCTTCACAGTTATTGCATTTTTTTTACAAATTGAAAATTTGTGACGACCCTGTGCAGGCATGTACATTGATATTTTTATGTGCTACATTATTACACACTTAATAGACTACAGAGCATAGTGTAAATACACCTTTTATATGCATTGTAAAATTTAAAAAAAAAATGGAATGAATCACTCTGTTGCAAGATTTGCTGTACAGCGGTGGTCTGGAACTGAACCGGCAATATTTCCAAAGTATGCCTGTATAAGCTGAAAACAATATACTTAATGAAGACGACTTTTCACCCACCCTCTCAGTGGAAAGAGAATTTATTTGTTATCTATGGGAAACAATATTGGAACTCCCTCCCCACTGGCGAGCGTGCCTTCTTTCTTGCTGATCTGACAGCAATTTTGTTCAGGGGACCATACTCCTCCTAAAGACGTGGGTAAGTCTGGCCCAGTTCTGGGTTGAGTTCCGATTAGTCTATGGTACTAGTGAATGATGAAAGAGGCATGTGACCTAGGTTTGGTCAGTAAGATCCTGTATTGTCCCTACTTGTCCCTCAAAGGGAGAGTGAAACTACAGTGTCCATCTTGCTACTACACAGGAAGCTAGGCCACCCTGATGAAAACGGTGGAACAGAAACATGGACCCTGGATTTCTGGTGACGCTCTTGAACCGCTGAACTACTAACTCTGAAACTGTGCTATTTTTGACCTTTCTCTAATATAAAATAACAAATCACTAATCTTGTAAGCCAGTTGAATTAGGAGTTTGGGTTATTTGCACCAGAAAACTAATATTCGCCTTTCTATCTCAGGCTGTGAAGGGGTAACAGGAAATTCAAAATGTAGAGAGAATTTCTTGATATTTCACTACATGAGTAGCAGCAAAAAGAGACACAGACAAATACAGGACCCAAATGTGAGTATTCCCTTCATGTATTAACTGTCTCATTTAACCTCGGTGTGCACTCCTTCATTCCATATTATGTAACAGAGCACTAAATTCTCTCATATTTTGCTGGGTACTAAGGATGTGAAGATTAACATACAACTAACCTCACCCTTAAAGAACTCATAAAACATTGGATGAGACAGATGTGTCTACCAAAATTTTTACATCAAAATAATTAATCATGGGGAAGCTGGGATGGCTCAGTTGGTTAAGTGCTCACTTTGCAGCGCCGGGGACCGGGGATCGAATCCCGGCCCTGGCCTGTGCGGAACCATGTGCTGAACTGGGAGCTCCCCCAGTTCGGTTCTCTCTCTGTCTCTGTATCTCTCTCCCTCTCTCTCTGTCAAAAATAAAAATAAATTAATTTTTTTAAAAAATTAAAAAATAAAATAAAAATAAATAATAATAATTAATCACACACACATGCACACACACACGGGCTGTATGAAAAGTATGCAGCTATGTAACCTTTCTCATTATATTGACAATGGCTGGACTTTTTTCTGGATAGCCTTTGTATATGGGCTGTCCAGAAGGTATCTACCCTATAATATGAAAAATAGAGGCATTCGTGGCTGGATTCTTTCTGGACACTCCTCGTATATCTGCCACAGAAGCTCTGTGTGGCAACTAATTAAACCTGGGATTGAGGGGCAAGGCATTTGGCAGGGTTAAAGGAAATAGACTGCTCAGAGAGGATTCCAGAAGATTTTTTTTTTTCAAGTGATAAGATATTTTCCTTTCATTTATCCAAACATTTCACATTTGTGAAGTCATTAATTTCAGAGCAAATCTAAGTGACCCTTAGAGTTGATCTTGAAGGAAGAATCCGCCTGCACCAGAAGAACGCAGGAGGAAAGGGGCCATTCCAAAGAAGAGCGGCGTGCAGCAACATGAGAGCCCAGCTGGAGACTAAACGGACCGCAGTACGAGAGGGCACAGGGGCCCTGGGTAAGGCATCGCCCTGGAGAAACAACCTGGGCCAGACAAGAAAGCTCTTTATTCTGAAGAGTCCGGAGCCATAACTGCAAATGACAAAGACATTTCTGCATGTTTTTCAAGAAAACCACCCTGGCTGCAGAAAGGATGATAAATTGAGAAAGAGGAAAGTTCAGAGATAGAGGGACAAAACCCCAAATTTATTGCAGAAATGCTCACCATAATTGTGAAGAGCTGAACAAAGGCCATGCAATATGGACAGAAAGAAAAAAAAGGGAATATGTGGATAATTTTTTTTAATTGAATGATGTCAGAGTTGATGAAGGGAAGGGTAAGAGGTAACCTAAACTGACCCCCAGGGGACTGGACTGGAAATAGAGGAGATGACTACGCTGAGAATAGAGGTGGGACCTTCCTGGAGAGAAGTGTGTGACAGCACAAGCAGGAGATATTGCCTGGTCACTAGCCATGAGGAAAGTTCCACTCCACTGTCATTGCTGCAATATTAATCCACCTGAACTAAGTTCGTCTCAGAAAATGTTACCTGTAGCTGTGAATAAACAACTGTCAGTGGGCTCCCCTCCTAACCCCATTTGATTCTCCGGTGACAGAAAACCTCAGAGGCAGGTATAAATACATTGATTCATTGTATGCTACCTGAGTAAAACACATGTACTAAAAGGACAAGGGAAGAATAAGTTGAACATCTTTCTAAACCTAGGAACATCAATAAGCCCCAAATTAAAGCAACATAATTGAAAGTGACTTTCTTCTATCAGTTTGGTTAATCTACAGCACACTTTGTAAATGCAATGGTTAATTTACTTTATTTACACTTGTTTATTCATGTATGCTATATAGAAAATATATGAACACACAGATATTTTTAAGGTACCTTCTGATGATATCCTTAAAGACATAGATGTTGCCTCTGAATAAATGTGTGCACAGCCTTCAATGACATACTACATATAAAGGGAAAGAGCCGTTTACAAATAGAGGGAAAACTAAAACGCCAAAAGGCAGGTGCCTGGGAGAGCAGAGCCCTGCGTCCTCCTGCTCCCCTGAGCCCCGGCTGAGAGTCAGCAAGGCTGCACCCCTTGCTCTCGCCAGCATGTCTGGGTTGTATAACAAATAACCGAGGTTGCGTTTTCTCTCACAGCCGACCTTAGAAAAATTGTATTCAATGTGTAGGAGTTAGGGAGTAAGGGACGCCTACTGCTCATTCTGAACATGAATGAAACATGATTTCATTCATGTTTCTGAACATGATTTCACCATGAAATCATGGTGAAACTGTCGTGGGCAAAGTCCCGACTAAGACATAGCTCCTGCTTCAAGGGGCTTGTAGAAATATTCCTACTATTCCAAAGTTGAAAAGACTGAACTAGAGCAACACCAGAAGCTACAGGATGGGTTTCACAGCTGCGTATTTCTAGTTCTTAAAACTGAGTAAGGTTTTAACAAGCAGACACAGGAAGAGAAAAGAATATTCAAAGTTGAAGAAACGGCATGAGCAAGGAAATGGAGTCCAGGAAGGACGTAGTAAAAGCATGGTGTAACTCACATCTCCCCTTGGCGACTTCCTTCAGCCTCCAACACCACCAGGCACCTCCGTAGCACCTACCATGTTTTATATTGTAGATTCAGAAGTTATATGCGGATTTTCAACTGCACAGGTGTCAGCAACTCCAACCCTCGCATTATTCAAGGGTCAATGGCAGTTACCGTATTTTTCTGTGTATAAGATGCCCCCACATCTAAGACTACCCCTACTTTTCTAACCCAAAATTAAGAAGTAAATTCATGGGTTATTCCAATGTATAAGATGACCCCCAATTTTTGGTCTCATAATTTTAGACAAAATATCATCTTATACATGGAAAAATATGTATTTCCTTACAGCTGTCCCTCCCCAGCTAAAACACTAACTCCTAAAGATCTGGGGCTGTGCTTTTTCATCTCTGCATTCATAGCACATGGTACCACACATGGAGCATAGTAGGTGTCCAACAACATCTTGTTGAAAGAATGTGCGTCAACGAGGCAATCCCAGTGAGCTGGAACTAGAGTGAGTAGGAGTGATAAGATGGAAAATGAAAGGAGTAGAGCTTGGAGCCTGATCATGAAAAGCTCAAATCCCATTATTTAAGAATTTAGACTTTATGAAGAATGCAGACTGTTTTTATCATGAAATATTAGAGGTGGACAACCAGATAAAAAACTATTACCAGTATGATTGGCAAGAGGCCGTGAAAGTCAGGGAACGTGAGTGATGATGTGAGGTCAAAAGACTTAATCACTATTTAGAAGTCAGTGCTTTACCAGGTGCAAGGCATCATTAAATCTTCACAAGGCTCTGAAAGAAGTACTATTATTCCCAACCTAGAGAGGATGAATTTGAGGCCAATGAAGACCTTTATAGATTCTTAAGTCTAAGACTCCTTTTCATCTACATTTGACCCTGAAAACAAAGCATTATTTTGAGCAAACAGGTGCAAGGAACCCCAAATAAAAGAAATTTCATCACTGATCATGAAAAAGCATAAGTGTCCGACAGAACTGGGGGCTGTCCTAGCCAGGTCACAATCTCTCCAGGGAAGCCATATCATATGTCCACTGGCAGGACCATACAATTTATCTTTGCAATGATTTAACCTTATGGTAAAAAATTTTAGGGGATGCTGGGATGGCTCAGTGGGTTGAATGCTTGCCTTGTAGCCCCAATGGTTGAGGATGGAGTCCTAGCCCCAGCCCGTGTAGACCCATATGCTGAACTGAGGTATGCTTCCCATGTGGGAAGCCCCTGGTTTGGCTCCCACCTGGGGCTTGCTTCCTGCCCTGCACAGCCCACTTCCACCTGTGTGGAATAAACTACGTCAAAGACTGATGGCGTACAACTGTGGAGACTGCTCTGGGCCCCCTCCCTTCTCTCTGTCTCTCTGTCTCTCTCTGGCAAAACAATAAAATAAACGTTAAAAGAAATTTAGACACCACCTTTAAAATGAACAGAGGTGAACAGTTTTTGTTTTATTTTGTTCTTTTTAGGTGGTACACGAGCAGAAATATTTGAAGACCTTTGCCCTGGACTAAATTTTTACATAAAATTTTCCATGCAAGGTATATTTAGGGGTATAACTATTTGCTCCCTGAAGGTGTGGATTTGCTCTTATTTATTTTTATATTGGATTTAACACAACAAATCACACATAGTAATGCTCTGTAATATATTTTACTGCACTTGATCTTAGACAAAATGCCGAGAAGTGATTATAATATATTTTAAATCAACCTAAATCTAGGCCATTTGGGAATGATAGAAGGTATAACTGGCAAGATGACCAGCATCCAGTCAATTTGCTCAGAATCAAGTTTTGTCTTATGAGTCATGACTTTTGGAAATATTTTTTTTTAAGATTTATTTTATTGGTTTTGACAGAGACAGAGAGAAGGGGGAGGGCCCAGAGCAGTCTCTATAGCTGCACGTCATCAGTTTTCGACATGGTTTCCTTCCACACAGGTGGATGGAGGCCATGCAGCATGGGAACTGGTCTGGGGGCCTCCCTCATGGGAAGCACACCTCAGTTCAGCATATGGGTCCCCACTGGCCAGGCCTGGGATTCGATCCTCAGTTCCCAGGGCTGCAAAGTGAGTGCTTAACCTGCTGAGCCATCCGGCTTCCCCTGGAAATCTTTAAGACAGGAAATTTAGGGCAGGTGAAAAAATAAAAAGAGAGAGAGAGAGAGAGAGAGAGAGAGAGATAGTCAAAAAGAGGAAGACAGACCACAGACTTCACTCTGCAGAGTACAGTGATATTTTCCTGGAAGCAGCAGCCTCTTAAAGCAGATTGCTGTCAGGAGACAAAATCCTAACTGAGCAAGAGTTAAGGTTTATTGCCTTGATCAAGAAACCAAGGGAAACACGCAGGAAAAAAAAAAAAAAGGACATCCTATTGCCTGAGATGAAAGTGTAAAGCAGTGAAATGCAGAACAGAGAAGGAATGCCTACATTCTATTTGAAAGAAAATAAGCACCCAGGCCAATAAAAATAAAGGCCACTGTCTTTATTATAACAGTTTAGAGAATGAGGAAACAGAGATTGAATTAGAAGAAACAATGATAAGGAGATCATGATACAGTTTTACAAAGCACCATTATTATGGCAAAGAAAAGAATTAGAAAATACCTTCGCCTCTAAAAAGGTATGAATTTACTTAGTTCCCATGTTAATGAACTAATTGATGATATTAAATAACATATAACGAATCTGTGTCTCCAGAACACACTCATGTCAAGTGTTTATTGTTACAAACTTGTTGCTTTTTAGTTTTCTTTTTATTTCATTTGCCCAAATAGCCAGCAAAAGCCTGCAAAAGCATTCTTTTCTAATGATCAAAATCAATTTTCTGATTCTTCCATTCTTTGTACAAATATTTTTTTTCTAACTGCATATTAAACTGAATCATTGAATACTAGTGTGCCGTAGGTAATTTGGTGATAAATGGGACATTCCAGAATGTAGGAAGTTTTAATCTGGTAGGAGAAGTGACATGGATACAAAGAACTATAATGCAAGTAGTAAGTGCCACAGAGAGATATATGAACATGCCCCTAAGAGTTCAGTAAGAGGAGACCTCACTTCTGGCTGAGGTGATCAGCGAAAGTTCCACACATGAGGAAAACAAGCAGGTTCCTAAAAATGTCCCTTCACTTGACTTTTACGAAGAGATTTTGCCTGATTATAAAGTTGTTTGCTTGCTACTCCATGTGCTTGCTGGTTGACTGAGTGAAGAAGTGCTGACCTGTCTCTTTCAGAATTAGGAGGTTCCTAAGATAAATACAATGGCACATAGAAAATAGATACCAATAGAATTCCAAGACATGTTTTCAAGATCATGACAATCAATAGAAACAAGGTGGTAAGTACGGTAGGCATGTTGTGAGGCAAGTCACCCTTTCCTTCTCTGTCCTTTCCCTTATTCACATAACTGAACTCTTCCTTCAACATAACAAAGAAAAAAAAAAAAAGAAAAAAAAAAAGTAATAGAGCAAGCAGTTGAACAACCCTACACTATTGGCTATAATGATTTCATGCTTGAATATTAGTGATGATGACCCAGTGTTCTATTTTAACCCTTGGCTCCTCTGTGTTTTCTAGATGCCCTCATGGCAAAGGGAGAGAGAGGGAAGGGAAATATTCCATTCCTACCAGCAACCTCACCTCCCCCTGTCCCCCTCTATTCTTCACCTTTCAGCAAAGAGTAGGGTATAATAGTGTTATAATGAGAATCACCTAGGAGGCTTTTCAAGGACAAATGTAATGTATCTAAATTCTATGTCATGTATATTTTACCACATTAAAAAAATGTATCTAGATAGTCATCCTTTTAAAAAAGGGGGGGGGGGGGAGAGAATGTTAAAAATAGTTCTAAATTCCCCACCTTTTCTAAATTCCTTCACTTCCCCCAGACACAGACATTCTTTTGAGTTTGGGTTGTATCCTTTCTTTCATTTCTTTTTAATAAAAGATATATGTTGGTTTTTTTCTTTGTTCTTTGAATTTTTCAAAGGTTTATTTTATTGTTGGAGAGGAGATGTGAAAGAGAGGGAGAGAGAAGTGGGGAGGGCCCAGAGCAGTCTCCATAGTTGTGTATAATTAGTTGGTACATAGTTTCATTCCACACAGGTGGATGTGGGGCCACACAGGGTGGGAACAAAACCGGGACCCTTTCACATGGGAGGCAAGGACCCTCGCCACCATCCCAGTGGTTACCAGTTGCACCTCAATTGAGCACATGGGGTTGCACAGGCTGGGCCGGGATTCAATCCCTGTTGCTCATGGTAGCAAGGAAAGTGCTCAATCTTCTGAGCTATCCTGCCATCCCCTGCTTTTTGAATTTATACAAATGGTATCACAGTATTTGTGTCATCCTACAACTTGCTATTTTTCCTCTTAACATTGTGTTTCTAAGTTCTACCCATGTTTGTTTTGTATAGATCTGGTTCACTCTTTTTAAGGCTTTATATAATTACCGTTCACTCTATGAGCCCATTTCCTACTGATGGGTAATTAGAATGCTTCCTCTTGTTCACTATTGTAGTGCTACAAAGATCATCCTCCTCTGTCTCTTTGTGCAACTGCATAGCAGTGTGACACATTTGTATCATGTCAGCTTAGCTAAGATAGAACTATGCTTCCAAGAATTTCCTCCCTGTATTTTTTTCTAGTCAGCATGTGCTGGGACAGTTATTTTGCCCAAGGTTTGGGAGGCAGAGGGGAACAGCATCTAGCTTCTACAGGTGTCCTTGAACATCTTTGCCTCCTAGACCGGTATATGTTGAGCCATGAGCCACAAGGTTTCAGCTTCTCTAACAGGTAACTCCCATCATCAAAGCTGAACACTTGGAGTTGGTTAGAGACCTATTCAAGCTACAGGCTATCTTTAGGGGGTTGTTTGTTGGTTGGTTTGTTTGTTTCAGCTGGTCTTTGCTCTTCTCTCTTCATGTCCGTCAATCCTCTCAGCTGCCTGGCCTGCTGACTTCTGGCTCCAGTGCCAGACACAGAAGCAACAACCTCCCATAAATCAACTCCCTATGATAAAGCCCTTATTTTTCATCAGACCTAATGGTTCAGCTTTTCTAGATCCAATGCTACCTGGTATGCCAGGGCAATGTCTTCAGAGTCAAAGAAACTCCAAGCTGGCCTCTCCTCCAATCACCTACACCCTCATGCTTCCCTGGGAGGTACAGATGGCCTTATGCCTAAGGAGTAAGCGTTGTTCGTACTAGAGAAAGATTGCCTTTACTTCCTCTATTAACCCCCTTTCCTCCCTTTTGAGGGTATTGTCCACTCCTTAACTGATCAGTGGAGTATAAAATTTCCTCTTGCTTTCGTATAAAACTACACATACAATTACTGTACGATTTTACGATTTGGCGATCATGCTCTTTGGTATTTACCCAAAGGTGTTGAACACTTCTGTACACAAAAACTTATACATAGATGTTTATAGCATCTTTATTCATAGTTGTCAAAATTTGGAAGCAACCATGATGTCCTTCAATAGGTAAATGGATAAACTGTGGAACATCCAGACAATGAAATATTATTGAGCACTAAATAGAAATAAGTTATCAAGCCATGAAGACATAAAACACATTTAAGAAAAACTTAAGTGCATATTACTAAATGAAAGACACCAGTCTGCAAAGACTGTATACTGTATGATTTCAACTACCGGTATATGACATTCGGGAAAGACAAAGCTATAAAAACAGTAAAAATATCAGTGGTTGCCAGAGCTTGGGGGTACGGACAGAATGAAAGGAGAATTTAGAGGGCAGTGAAACTACTCTGTATGGTAAATATTATAGTGACGAATACACGGCATTACACATTGTCTAGACTCATAGAATGTAATAACACCAAGAGTGAATCCTAGTGTAAACTATGGGCTTTGGGTGATAACGATGTGGCAGTGTGGCTACACCCGTTGTAACGAATGTACCACTCTGGTGGAAGTATGTTAACAATGGGGAAGACTATGCATGTGTGGATACATAGGGTATATGGAAAATCTCTGTACTCACCACTCAATTTTGCTGTGAACCTAAAACTACCCTAAAAATTTGTCTTAATGAAAAATATATGTTAATTCTTCCTTGCCAAGGGTCCACAAAGAAGGTAAGTGCCTTATTTTTGTGTTAAAGGAAATTCATTTTCTTGATTTTAAATATGAAACATGTCATTTGAAAACAATGAGTAAATGAACAATGCACTTTGCCAGGGGGTTCCCCTTTATTGGGATTTCATCAATGTTGAAACAGACATGGCTTTAGAAGAATTTTTTTTAATTAATTGTGAAAGCTGAAAGGTATAGCTCTGTCAGGCCACAGCCATGAGTGAAAATCCAACACATTGGCTTAACCCAAGGAGAAATGGGACATAACCAACTCTGTTACATTCTAAGAGGTATCACTGACAGGGCTAACTTAAATGTCTTTCCCAAGAGGATGCCCATTAACAGCAACACAGACAGCAGTGAAGAGAGAATGATTGCTGAAGCCCAGTCTCACAAAAGAATTTTCTGCTTCTTCAAGACTACAAGGATCTAAAAGCTGATTACAACACTAAAAAAGATTGAAATACACCACCTCTCTCACTTTTTTTCAGGTAGATTACTTCATCCTGCCAATCCTGACAATATTAGGATTGACAGGAAATGGTTGGGGGGGAGGGGCGGGACAATTCATCGTTCATTGCTTTTGAGAAAGAACTTCTGAGTAAGTAGAATACTTTTCTCTCATGTAACTATTATCAAATTGGGATTACAAAACAAGTATGAAATCATTATTTTAAAAGAAGCACAAGGTAGGACAAGATATTTTTGGAGAATTAAGTAGGAGAATAGATATGTAATCAGAGTTCTTATTGTACCTAGGACTCTATTATAGTACATGCATCCTAAGGTAGTCTACACATGTCATGGTAAGGAATATATCTTTATATGTGAGTCTGCTTTTAGAGTAAACAGTGAGCACATGCCTGGTGGGACCTAAGTTCATCTCCCTTTAAATACTCCAATCCAAGTAAGAAAGAGACTCTAGACAACCACAAGTAACTCTGTTTCCATTAGGATGCCTTCATCAGTGAGTAAAGACCCAACTAAAAATGACCTAAACACTCAGGGGATTTATGTTATTACAAAACAAAAGTCCAGAGGAAGATCATTTCCAGAGTTGATTAATTCAGCTCAGCCACATGGTCACGGACCCAGGCAGGGTCTTTCCATCATCCCACCTTGTCATCAGGGTGTCAGCTAGATCTTCTCAGAATCTTAAGACGGTTACAGCATCACTTCCTCCAACACCAGTATCCAGAGGTTTATATCTCTTGTTAAGAGCGAAGATGCCTCTTTCAGAAACTCCTACTCATCTCCTTGTCAAGAACTAGATCATGGGCCCATCCCTAAGCCAATTGATCTCTAGTAAAAAGAATTAGACCTCTGTGATCCACTTAGACCAGTGTAGGCTGAGCTGAGTCCCTCATGTGTGGACACAGGAGCAAAGCCAAAACTCTGGGGCAGCCACTGATAGTACATGTTCTGCTGTTGCAAAGCCAGTGCCTGGATCTACTTCTTTGTTAGGAATACTTGCTATCAGGTTCAAAATGGGCAGTGACTGTAATATTTTTCTAACTTAATATTTTGCCGATTAAGAAGCCTAATGAATAAAATGTTAGCAGGAATTAACACTATTGGAAACATATTTATGCTGGAAATCAGAGCTTGTTCTAAATGAGCAATCTGCAACCTTTTTCCAGGTAACATTTCCTTTGAGTATCCGTGAAAAGCCAAAGACCACCTCACTTCCTCGTTGAGAAAACACTGTTCCATGAACAAATTCCAAAATACTGGGTGTTTATAAGACAGCACCATGTTTTGTCTACCCAGCAGGCTTCGTTCTATTGGAAAACATAAACCCCCATCAGCCAGTATTCCTACAAGGTTCTGGTACAGCTGCCAAACACAATGCCCACTGCAGAGCTGGACAGATGGCCACTCCAGTCCCTTGACCACATTAAACAGCAATTAGACACTTAACCTTAATTCAGGCAAAAAAAAAAACAACCCCAAAAACTTTGTCTGAGATTCATTAAATGAAAACCAAAAGAATGAATATCACCTTTCTTTTTTCTTTATTCTTTTTATTTTTTTTTTCTTGTTTGTTTGTTTGTTTGGATCCTGGAGGCTATGAGGGAAAAAACATGGCCAACAACACACAAAAAGAAGCAGAGACTAGTGGCCATGGGAGACGGAGAGAGAGAGAAGAGAAAATAGAGAGGTGGATTCAGCTGGCCTAAAGCCATGAACTTCCCAGTGTGACAGATTGCACAATTGGCTCCAATTTTCATCCCCGGCGACAGGCAGGAGCCCTGCTTGTATCCACTTCTTCAATGAGATTTTACAGTTTATTCCACTTCCGTGGGGAGAGTATATTTTTCCACTCCCTGGCTTTGGGCTTCGCCAGGGGACTTAGTTTGGCCAATGGGATATTTGGCCAAAGGAGCATGACCTAACAAGGGCTGTAATGTGCCTTTGCCGTCACCTGAAGAACCTGCTCCCCTGCTTGGCTGAGGAAGCTGAGACACATGGAGCCGACCCGCAGCTCTGTACCTCAGCCTCCCCAGCCTAAATCTGCTGACGCTCGAGCAAGCTCAGCTGAGATCAGCAGAGCTGGGCCAGCCACCCACAGATGTGTTAGCTGAAGAAAACGCTTGCCTCCACATGTCACTGAGATTTACGTGGTTGTTCATTACACAGAAATGGCTGACCCATACAGCAGTGGTGTAGCCAGTAGGTCACTCCCCTCTTTCTTCACCTAATATTCTTTAGTTTGTGCTTAATCACCAAAATGAAGGCTTCAAAAGGGCAAGGCTTTTTGCCTGTTTTGTTTTTGGTCCATCTCTAACACCAATAAAATAGACCAGAACACTGTAGGCACTCAATAAATGTTTGCTGAATAAAGCAAGATTGAGCTGAATTTCTGTCACTTCAAACACCAGCCCTGACTAATACTAGCCACAGATCAAATGGTTTTGATTTTACAACACTTATCTACGTCACAAAAATCACATCAGTAGAATTTAGTCTAGTGGTTTTCTCCCACGTTTGGAGAATTTTCAGTGTTAACAAATCATTAACATATCAAGGGCTGACACAAAAGTATAGATTTGTACATAATGAAATCAATCCTTAATTGTTCCTTGACTGGGAAAATGCAAGTCAAAAAGTCCTAAACTCACCCAGCGAAGGCCAACCCTATGGCACTTGATAGCCACTAACTCTTTGTTATCTACATCAGGGGTGGCCAACAAGTCGATCGTGGTCGACCAGTCGATCGCGAGGCCAATTTTGGTCGATTGTCGATCGCTCGCAATGTCTGGGGTGGAATTCCGTGTACCATGGACTTTGAAGCGATTGTTGAAGACAAAACTTTCTAGCAATAGTTTAATGCATTCTGGGAATTTGCCAAGGTCATACATTCCTAGAATTCTGAGCCTGACACTGTGATCTCCGCCCACCCAGACAATACATTTTGACTTATGTGTTATACTTGTCACCGACACAACGCGTGAACGCAACAGTTACGACTCGACTCATCGAAGAACACAGTCAGTTAGCTTGAATATTTGGTAGTGTCATACGGTAGCTTCTTTCCTTTTGTATTAACAGTATTATTATCAATCAATATTATTTATCCTCGGTGACCATGTTGAGTTTCAATTTTTCTTCTGTTTAAAATGTGAGTACCTTTTCTTTGTTTTAAATTAAATTGCTTTTCTTACCTATCTATTTACTTGATAAGTGAGCATTCTCGGCAACAGATCTCTAAACTGCGGTCATTACACTGAGAGAAAAATAAGGGACAGTATTACAAAT
>PVKE010007971.1:6212-27548 GCA_004027555.1 Craseonycteris thonglongyai
AGTGCATATTTATTTCTATTTTACTTTTGACAGATAGAGAGAGAGACAGAGACAGAGACAGCTAGAGAACCGAACTGTGGGAACTCCCCAGTTCAGCATGTGGGTCCTGCCTGGGCCGGAGCCGGGATTCGATCCTCGGTCCTCGTGGCCTCAAAGCGAGCGCTCAACCCGCTGAGCCGTCCCGGCTTTCCCCTCTTTTCTTTTTTTTAAAGATTTATTTATTGTTTTTGACAGAGAGAGACAGAGATACAGAGTCAGAGACAGAGAGAAGGGGGAGGGCCCAGAACAGTCTCCATAATTGCACATCATTGGTTTTTCCAGTTTCATTCCACAGGTGGGCTGGGGTCTTGCCCCGGTGAGAACTGAACTGGGGGCACTCCCCAGTTCAGCATATGGGTCCGCACGGGCCGGGGCCAGGATTCGATCCTCGGTCCCCAGGGCTGCAAAGTGAGCACCTAACCCACTGAGCCATCCTGGCTTCCCCTTTCTTTTCTTTTTTAACCTTTAAAAGATGGCATTTAAATTCCCATAAAAATGTTTGTTTTTATATATACTGCCCAGAAAAAGAGGGGATGGCTAGCAGGTCAAAAGGGACATTTGTTGAAAGATAAATAGTCCTGACATCATTACGCACTCCAAGCACATCATAGAAGGAGCGATAAATAACTCAAATGAAGTGGGAACGAAAGTTCCCATTCGGCCAGCGGGACCCGCTCCTTGTGGGGAACAAAAGTTCCCTTTCGTCAGATAAAGGTTAAAGATTTTTTTATTTTTATTTTATTTTTTATTGTTTTTGACAGAGAGAGAGAGAGAGACAGAGACAGAGAGAGAGAGAGAGAGAGAGAGAGAGAGACATAGACAGAGAGAAGGGGGAGGGCCCAGAACAGTCTCCATAGTTGTACATCATCGGTTTTTCCACATAGTTTAACTCCACAGGTGGGCGGGGCTGCACAGGGCAGGAATTGGGCTGGGGTCTCGCCCCAGTGAGAACTGAACTGGGGGCACTCCCCACTTCAGCACATGGGGCCACATGGGCCAGGTCCGGGATTCGATCCTCAGTCTCCAGGGCTGCAAAGTGAGCGCTTAACCCACTGAGCCATCCCGGCTTCCCCTCTTTCCTTTTTTTAAGATTTATTTTTATCGTTTTTTGACATAGAGACAGAGAGAATGGGGAGGGCCCAGAGCAGTCCTCATAGTTTACAGCATTAACTTTCCACATAGTTTCACTCTACAGGAGGGCGCGGGGCTGCACAGGGCAGGAACTGGGCTGGGAGTCTCCCGCATAGGCCCCAGCAAGAACTGAACTGGGGGCACACTCCAGTTCAGCATATGGGTCCATATGGGCTGGCCCGGGACTTGATCCTCAGGCTCTAGGGCCGCAAAGCAAGCGCTTAATCCACTGAGCCATCCCAGCTTACCCTGGATATATTTTCATTGTATGTATTTGGATATATGTGCAGTGAGAACACAGTGGGCTTTCTAATGTATGGTGCTGAGAAAACTGGGTATTCATAAGGGGAAAAAACCCTAACTCTCACTTTATACCACACACAAAAAACAGTTAGAGATGGATTAAAGATATAAATGGGAAAGGCAAAACATACAGCTTTAAGCTAAGATATAGAAAAATATTTGCAAAACCTTGGGATAGAGAAGGATTTCTTAAATAAGATACAAAAAGCACCAACCATAAAGGAAAAATGGGGGAAGCTGGGATGGCTCAGTGGGTTAAGTGCTCGCTTTGCAGCCCCTGAGCCCAAGGATTGGATCCCTGGCCCAGCCCATGAGGACTCATATGCTGAACTGGGGTGTGCCCCCAGCTTCAGTTCTTGCTGGGGCCTATGTGGGAAGCTCCCGACCCAGTTCCTGCCCTGCACAGCCCCACACCCACCTGTGGAGTGAAACTATATAGAAAACTAATGCTGTCAACTATGGAGACTGCTTTGGGCCCTCCCCTTCTTTCTGTCTCTCTCTCTCTCTCTGTCAAAAAACAATAAAATTAAATCTTAAAAACATAATAATAAAAATAAATCTTTAAAGGAAAAATGTTGATAAATTTGACTGTTAAAATTAGGACTTCTATTCATAAAAGTGCCTTAAAGGAAGTGATAAAACAATCCAAATAGTAGAAAATTTCAGTGAAGGACCCACATGCAGATTATATAAAGAACTCTTATGAATTAGTAAGAGACAATGAAGAGCAAAATAGGTAAGAGATGTGAACAGGCATGTCACAAAAAACAAAAACAAAAATAATAAATATATGAAATGGTATTCAATCTCATTATTAATCATAAAAATCCAAATTTGAATCTGTGTACACATTTGTGTGTGAGTATAAATAAAGATTAAAAAATTTCAAAGTCTGACATAACTGATCTGAAGAAAAGGATAAATCATAATTCATTCATACAAAGAAATAATATGTATCTTTGAAAAATTTTTACAAAGACCATTTGATGACACTGGAGAATGACACTTTTTAGTGAAAATATAGAATATAAAGTGGTAAATGAAGTATAATCAATCAGGTTTTGGAAAAATAATGGAAATACATCAAAATATTAACATTAGTTATTTGCGTGGTCACATTTAATTTTTTCTTGGTATATCTGTGTTTTTGAAATATCTCACATACTCATACTTTTATTTTAAAATCATAACATTGCATTCAAAAAGAAGAAAACTCAGCAAACAGAAATGGAATCAGGGGAAGCCGGTATGGCTCAGGCGCTCACTTTGCAGCCCCGGGGACCCAGGATCGAATCCCGGCCTGGGCCCCGGCCCATGTGGACCCATATGCTGAACTGGGGAGTGTGCCCAGTTCAGTTCTCACCCGGGCGAGACCCGGCCCAGTTCCTGTCCTATGCAGCCCCGCCCACCTGTGGAATGAAACTATGTGGAAAAACCAATGATGTGCAACTATGGAGACTGTTCTGGGCCCTCCCCCTTCTCTCTGTCAAAAACAATAAATAAATCTTTAAAAAAAAAAAGAAAAAGAAATGGAATCATTTTCCAAGTAAGTGAACATTAGGTAAATGGGGGCTATTGGGCCCAACTATTCTTTTTTTTTTTTTTTTTTTAATAGAGAGAAATTATCTTTTTGTCTTCAGTGCATATTTATTTCTATTTTACTTTTGACAGATAGAGAGAGAGACAGAGACAGAGACAGTTAGAGAACCGAACTGTGGGAACTCCCCAGTTCAGCATGTGGGTCCTGCCTGGGCCGGAGCCGGGATTGGATCCTCGGTCCTCGTGGCCTCAAAGCGAGCGCTCAACCCGCTGAGCCGTCCCGGCTTTTCCCAACTATTCTTTTTCTAATGGGTAAATTTTAGGGACCTATAAACAAATGGCATATTTTTATTAAGAATTAACTTTCAGAAGAAGGAAATTGAAGAGGAAGCCCGAACACACTCTGGATATTACCTGTAATTCATTTTGTATTCCTTCCTTTTCTTCTGTGCACCTCACCTGGAGAAGGGTAGAACTGGGAAAGGAAAAAATAATTGTGAGACAGCAGGTTTTTCTTGTGGCCCAAAATGTTCAGGTCAGAAGTCATCCCCAGTCTTACCCCCCCCCCCACACACACACACAGAATGGAAAGCAGAGGAGCGTAGGGCACCCTGTCTCAGGAAAAAACTGAGGTCACTGCTGTGGAGGAACTATGATCTGACCAAGCATCACACGGGTCTCCTGGGGACAGAGTTCTTAAGTCACAATCGCAGAGATGACAAGAGCCCTATACCCGTACACATAATGCCACATACATAAGGCAGCCATTCTTTAACCAAGGGGACACACACTCCACACCCGCACACAAACAGGCGCACATAACAGTTACAATCACATACTCACCACGCAACAAATATAGTTACAGTCACGGTCGCAGGGCACCCTCAATGTCGCAGGACCAGAATCACACCACCAAAGGGTCCACAACACAGTCACAACTCCACAATGATAGGCATCCCATACCTGAACACAGGTCGCAGTGTCACAATCTCTCACTGAAATTCTCACAAAACCCCCTCTTTATTTCACTCCGCCCGAGGACTCAGCTCGGTACCGGCCTCCAGTCTCAATTTAGGCCTTTTGGGTCTCCCAGGGTCTCAACCTGCACAGCTGAGCCGGTTCCCCCGGGGCCCACGATCTCTCACCGCACTGATCTAATGGTCCCGCTAGGCATGACGAAACGTTCTTGCTCCTGCGAAAAGAGGAACGGGCCACCAAGTGTTCTGGGAAATGTGGTCCTCAGTGGCACTAACAGCCAGCTCCTCTCAGCGCCCTGACTGGGCCCACCCAAACGACTACTCCTGCAACTAATCGGGTCTGAAAGTTGCGATTCGCAGAGGGCGACTATGCTGAGCTTCGGGCGCCAACCAGGGTCACTCACACCCTCATTCTGGAAACGTAGACTTCGTTGTGGCCGGAAGTTGAATTCGGGCGCGTGGCCTTCTGGGAGGTGGTGTTGTGCTGTGGCACCACCGTTGGGAGGCAGACGCGGAGGGGTAATTCGCCTTTCCGCACTCCTCACCCTGACCTCGCTAGTCGCCTTCACCCAGGCTTCCAGAAACTGCGCTCTGGATGTACATTCGGGCGTTTCCGGCAGGTGACGCTGCCGCATCCTTGCATCCATGCGTGTAAGAGAGCTGGGCTCCACCGTCGCACGCTGCTGACGGGGCGGAGCCTCTGAGGCCCACAGTGTCCAGAGTAAGGGCAATGCATAGTGCTCGTGGTGGAAGTATGCTGATGGAGAGTGTTGGAATTGTTGGAACAAGAAGCTGTGGCAGGGGTTATTGTGTGAAGAGTGTCGGTATGTGTGGTTGTGTGTGTGATGGAGTGAATAATTGTGATGGGATGTGTGATGGTGATGTGTATGGTTCGGCCATGGTTTCTGATTGTGTGATTATGATGACCTGTGTAATGTCTGTGTGACTGTCATGAAAGACCTGTGGTGAGGTATTTGTGGTATATGTAGTGGGTCTTGCCTTGTATTGACTTCTGTGTAACGTTTATCATAGTTGATAACTGCTTGTAAAAAAATTTTTTTTGTAGTATTTGGTTTCAGATTGCCCTCCCTCCCCATTGACCACTCCTTAGTCTACCTTGCTGCCTTTCCCCTCCCCCCCCCAAAGTTTTTGGCTCTGTTCTGTTGCTTTCCAGTTTTCCTTGGTGATCTTTTTCACGTTCAATGTCTCATCATCTTTTAAGGCTTTTATTATATGTATTGGCTACCTATTGCCATGATAATGCTGCCTAACAAACCACCCCTAAGCTCAGTGGCATACAACAGCAAGAATTTATTCTTGTTTGACAGTTTTCAGGTTTTCTGTATTCAGTTTATCTTGGTTGGGCTGCAGGATGAATTCAGATCTGATCCACATGTGTTCTTTCTGCAGCTCAAGCTAAAAGAACAGTGGTTTCTAGGACATGCTCCTCTCACAGTTGATTACTAGATATAAAAATGATTATATAAAACACCCTTAAAGGATACTGGGTAGCTCAGCATGTTGAGCGCTTGCCTTGCAGTCATGAGGTCTGGGCTTGATTCCCAGCCCCAGCCCAGTGCAGTGCAACTGGTAACTGCCAATCCATGCAGCAAACGTTCTCCCCTCCCATGTGGGAGGCCCCCAGTTGGGTTCTGCCCCATGTAGCCCCAGGTCCACCTCTGTGGAATGAAACCATATCACAACTAGTGATGTGCAACAATGGAGACTGCTCTGGACCCTCTCCCCTTCTTTCTCTCTCTCACCTCTCAAAAACAAAAAACACCCTTAAAATCTATGCTCCCAAATATGCTAATATTACATTTGCCAAAGCAACCACATGGCTAAATATAACATCAATTACACTCACAGTCCAAAGACAAGGTAAATTTACGTGGCAAAGAGTGTGAATATATAATTCTATCAGAGGGAAATGAAGAATTGGGACCAAGACACCACATTAAGAAACATGCCTCTTTATCCTGGTGAATGACATTTAGCCCAAGTTCTCTTTTGTCTTATATTACTGGTTTTCAGATTTTTTTTTTATTGTGAATGTTTTTAGGAATTTCATTTCCAACCCCTTCCCTTTATGTCTGAGCTTCAAGACTGTTTCTTGTAAAGAGCATATTACTGGACCTTTTTCCTCTTTTACCCTATTCAACTCTTATTTTAAATATATATATTTTTTTATTTTATTTTTGACAGAGAGAGAGAGATACAGAGAGAGAGATACAGAGACAGAGAGAAAACTGAACTGGGGGAGCTCCCAGTTCAGCATATGGTTCTGCACGGGCCAGGGCCGGGATTTGATCCCCAGTCCCCGGTGCTGCAAAGTGAGCGCTTAACCCACTGAGCCATCCCGGCTTCCCCTCAACTCTTATTTTAATAGGTGAATTTAGTTCATTTACATTTATTACAATTGCTGATATAAATTTGTTTTATTTTCTGTTTATTATGCCTTCTTTTTTGTGTAGGTTAAGCTTATCCCCATTCCTCTCCCCACTGCTTTGGTTTCTGTTTGTATCCCTGAATTTTTAACATGCGTACTTAACCCAAACTTAAATAAGAACACTTGAACTCCAGATGACCCACCCATTTATTATTCTTGTCTGATATATTACTTTCTTCTTCTTTTTTTTTTTAAGATTTATTTTATTGTTTTTGCAAATAGAGAGACAGAGACAGACAGAGAGAAGGGGGAGAGCCCAGAGTAGTCTCCATAGTTGTATGTCATCAGTTTTTGACATGGTTTCATTCCACATTGGTGGGCGGGAGCAGTGCAGGGCAGGAACTGTGCCGGTGGGCCTCCCACATGGGAAGCACACTCCAGTTCAGCATATGGGTCCACATGGGCCGGTGCTGGGCCTTGATCCTCAGACCCCAGGGCTGCAAGGCGAGTGCTTAACCCCCTGAGCCATCCCAGCATCCCCATTTCTAATTTTAAATATCCCAAATTAGCAGGGTGTGTGTATGTGTGTATATATATATATATATATATATATATATATATATATATATATATATACACACACACACACACACACACACATATATATAATCAAATGCAGATAATATGAACACATATAACATGAAATTTACCATTTTAATATCTGTGCATTGCAGCATTATTCATAATAACCAAGATGTGGAAACATCCATTAATAGATAAATGAATGGATAAAGAAAAGAAGGTATATACATAAAATGGAATATGATTCAGCCTTAAGAAAGAAGGACAGGGGAAGCTGGGATGGCTCAGCCCGTTAAGTGTTTGCTTTGTAGCCCCGGGGACCAAGGATCGAATCCTGGCCCTGGCCCATATGGACCCATGCTGAACTGGGGTATGCTTCCCATGAGGGAGGTTCCCAGTTCGGTTCTCCCCCCCAACCCCCCATTTGGCCCCTGGTTTGAGGGGGCGTGCCTCCCATGTGGGAGGCCCCCAGCCCAGTTCCTACCCTAAGCAGCCCCCGCCCACCTGTGTGGAAGAAAACCATGTCTAAAAAAAATTGTGACGTACAGCTATGGAGACTGCTCTGGGCCCTTCCCCTTCTCTCTGTCTCTGTCAAAAAAAAAAAAAAAGAAAGAAGGACATTCTACCATTTTTGATAACATGGATAAAACTTGAAGACATTGTGCTAAGTGAAATAAGTCAGTCATAAGACAAATACTACATGATTCTTTTTTTTTAATTTTTAAAATTTTTATTGTTTTTGTTTTTTTTTGACAAAGAGAGACAGAAACAGAGAGAAGGGGGAGAGCCCAGAACAGTCTCCATAGTTGTACATCATTGGTTTTTTTCACATAGTTTCATTCTCCATAGGTGGGCGCGGGGCTGCACAGGGCAGGAACTGGGCTGGGGTCTCACCCCGGCAAGAACCAAACTGGGGGTACTCCCCAGTTCAGCATATGGGTCCGCAGTGGCCGGGGCCGGGATTCAATCCTCGGTACCCGGCGCTGCAAAGTGAGCGCTTAACCCACTGAGCCATCCCGGCTTCCCCTGCTTTTCTTTTTAAAGATTTATTTTTATTGTTTTTGACAGAGAGAGAGAGTGAGATACAGAGACAGAGAGAAGGGGGAGGGCCCCAAACAGTTTCCATAGTTGTACATCATTGGTTTTTCTACATAGTTTTATTCCGCAGGTGGGCACGGGGCTACACAGGGCAGGAACTGGGCCGGGGTCTCACCCCAGTGAGAACCGAACTGGGGGCACTCTCCAGCTCTGCATATGGGTCCGCACGGGCCAGGGCCGGGATTCAATCCTTGGTCCCTGGGGCTGCAAAGTGAGTGCTTAACCCACTGAGCCATCTCGGCTTCCCCTGAGAACTGCTTTTCAATGGATACAAAGTTTCTGTTATAAAGGGTGTCCCAAAATTCACACAAGAAGTAATTTTGATAGAAAACACAGGTTTATAATTAAAAATTGTAAATTTTCATTGCTCAACAATGAAAACACATTGTTCTTTCGTGTAGCGCTCCATTTTTAATAACCCTGAACTGTCAGCTGTCACACTGTCTTTTTTTTTCGTTAGCAACACTTTACCGCACAAATGACGCAAAATTCAAATCTTGCGTGAATTTTGGGACACCCTTTACAAGATAAATAGGTGCTAGAGATCTGTACAACATGGCACCTATATTAAAAATTTATTTTTTATTGTGTTTTTGACAGAGACAGAGAGAAAGGGGAGGGCCCAGAGCAGTCTCCATAGTTGACAGCATAAGTTTTCCATATAAATTAGTTTCACTCCACAGATGGGCAAGGGGCTGCACAGGGCAGGAACTGGACCGGGAGCCTCCCACATAGGCCCCAGCAAGAACTGAACTGGGGGCACACCCCAGTTCAGCATATGGGTCCGCCTGGGCCGGAGCCGGCATTCGATCCTCAGTCTCCGGGGCTTCAAAGCGAGCGCTTAACCTGCTGTACCATCCCAGCTTCCCATTGTTACCTATTTTAAAGTACACATTCAGTGGCATTTTATACATTCACTATATTGTGCAACAATCACTTCATCACCCAAAAAGGAAACCTTATATCAATCAGCATGCCCCACTCCCTCTCCTACCAGCCCCTGGCAACAACTGATCAGCTTTATGTTTCTATGAACTTTTTAATCTTCTGATGGAGGCTTATAATAGAGGAAATCACACACATCTCACATACAGTAAGCACCCTAGATAATCAGCTCTGAGAACAAAAAAACGGAACATTTCTGACCCGTTTTGCATGGAGAACCACACAGGGTTTAAATGAATGTTTGGCTTATTTCTCCAGGGCTGTAAAGTGAGTGCTTAACCTACTGAGCCATCCCAGCTTTCCCCTATAGTACCTATGTTAATGATATATTATACACTGTAAAATGTGCTAAGAGAACAGATCTCATATTAAGTGTTCTTAACAAAAAAACCCCACAATATACAAAAGATTACAAGGAAAGTTTTAGAAGTTATGGATATGTTTATTACCTTGGTTGTAATGTCACAAATATATACATATGTCCAAACTCTTCAAGATGTATACATTAAATATGTGCAATTTCTTAAAACATTATATTTCAATAAAGTAACAAAACAAAAATTTACCATCTTAACCATTTTTAAGTCTATAGTTCAGGGGCATTACATTTACATTCATCCATAGAACTCTTTTCATCTTGCAGAACAGAAACTCTGTACCCATTAAACAATAATTCCCCATTCCTTTGATCCTCCAGTCCTAGGCAGCCACCATTCCATTTCATGTCTGTGAGAATTTGACTATTACCTCATAAAGGATAGATCATACAGTATTTGTTCTTTTGTGACTGCTTTATTTAACCTAGCATAACGTCCTCAAGGTTCATCCATGTTAAAGCATGTGTCAGATTTTCCTTCCTGTTTAACGCTGAATCCATTGTATGTATGATAGGGGACCCCCAAGAAAACTGAAATTATCGTCTGAAGGGTGGGCCCCTTGTAGTGCAAGCTTCCTCCACTAGGGAGTATTTGAGAAACCCATCTGTATCAGTGTACAAGCTGGCATTGTTCTGAGGTTGCATTCAGCTTCAGTGAATTTTTTTTTTCCAGGGTCATATTGATACACCCCTGTTTTATCACCAGTGATAACATGTCCTAAAACATCATTTTGCCTCTCCGAAAGGCCTTGGAAAACTTCGACTCTCCTTTGCTTTTATTCATTGGTGAGCTACTTTGGGACCATTTCTGCACACACCTTTCTCATGCCAAAATTTTCAATTGAGATTTTCCTCTATTATCAATGTTTGCTTGGACTGCTATGCTTCTCACACTCAGCCAATGATTTTGATGCACAATTCAATGAATTTTTTGTTACGTTTTCATCAGTATGCTCGTTACTGGCCGCCCTGACCTCTTCATCAGTGACACTTTCTCTCCCCTCAGAAAAACGTTTAATCCATTTGTACACTGCCATTTTCTTCATGGCATTATCGACATAAACTTGGACTAACATGCTCCTTATTTCACTTCCACTCTTGCCAAGTTTAACAAGAAATGTAATGTTTGTACATTGCTTTTAGTGAAGCTCCGTCATTCTTGCAATGGCACACAAGAACACGCAACAATAACAAATGCCACTTAGCAAGACTTCAACACGTTGACACAAACACAGCTGTGAGACACTGATATACCAAGGTTATGAAACCTTACCAAGTTGTACTGTGCTGCCAACATAATAAGAGCATGGTGGCAAATTTGCAAACTTAATTTTCAGACCTCGTACAGGAAACACTGGGGCTAGTCTGCTTTTTTGGGATTTGCAGACTTCTGCGATATTTTGTGAAATAATGCAGTATAAGCTGAGGCAGGCCACTTGTGTATAAAAACCTCCAGAAAAGGTTTGGGCCAGGGACACGTGTTAGGTGGAGCAGGGTCTCGGAATCATTAGGATGGGTGAATGGTGTTTAACTGGGTTAATGGAGAACACAGGTTTGGAGCTTGCCTGCACCTTCCTGCTGGGTGAGGACTTCAACAAAGGGACAGTGGTGCCTACCAGTACGTCTGTTCCAGAAGAGTTGCCCTGACCCCTACCCCTTCAGCCCTTGAGCTGAAGTTAGTCAACTCTGTTTCTCCCCGTGTATCCTTGGTGCTTTTTAAGCTGCTGCCCTTGCACTGGAGCCCAGAGCAGATGAATTTGTGAGCATGTAAATCTATACATGGGCTTTTCAAGAGGAATGCCTAGGTTTCACTTGGTCACATGCCTGCTGATTTTCACAGCCAGATGTTATGGGGATGCCTCTTCCCAGCATTGGGATCCCCGACTGGGGAGTCTGGTATGCGGCTGGAACCCCTTGCTCCTCAGGGTGGACCTCCACAATCAAGATATCCCTCCCAATTCTTATTCACCACACTGAATGTATGACCTGCTCATTCCTTATCTCTATCCCTCTACCAGTTTCATCATGGCTTTTTCATGCCCTTAGTTATAGGACTTCTGATCAGCTAGTCTTCAGGTGGTTCTGAATGATAGTTGTTTGATAATTTATTTGTAACTTTGATGTGATCATGGGAGGAGGCAAGCACAGTGTTTACCACCATCTTGACCAGGATTTCCCACAATGTCTTTTACGATCTAACCTTGGAAGTCAGTGACACACAGTCATTTCTACAATACCTTATCTGTTATACAGATAAACTTTATTCAGTGTAGGAGGGGTATATAAAAGACAAATACTGAAGGCAGGGATCATTAGAGGCTATCTTGGAGGCTAGTTACTTTAGGGACAGGACCTGACTCTGAAACAGAAAAATAGTGTCTTTGGCTGTCTAGCGAACTCAAAGAATGAGGATAGAAGAATGAGGACGTGGACTCCACAGGAAAGGTTAAGCAGAAGTTTATTGGAAAGAAGGAAAGGTCTGTAATGAGAGGGGACACCCAAAAGTGGAATGCCCACTCTACAACTACAAGCTACTGTTTTTATACCTTTTATTGTATCTAAGGCTTTGTTTTATTGGTTGACATGCCTGGATGATCCACTTGAGTTTTGAAACAAACCACCAAAATTCTGGGATTTTTGTTAACCCCTATTTTCAGATGATATGCCTGGTTGATGGGATTATCTTTCTTGCTGAAGGGGGTCTGGTGTCTTTCTGTACTGGGTCACCTTGCTCCAGAAGCCCTAGGTTCCCATTCCTTAGATATTGGCATTATGGTTTCCGAGGCTTCCCTGGCTGCCTAAGTTTTGCTAACTATCCTGTCTCAGCTCCACAAAAATTAGATTGATTAGTGATGTGGTTAGAAAGACACCTTGAGAGAGCATATTAGTTATCATGGAAAGAGACCTGACATGAGAAGCTGGAGAGTCCTGAGATAGAGTGGACCCTGTAATTGCTGGACCTGCAGCTTATCTTAATTTTTCTGCCAAGAGTGGGCAAGGCATGATGATATCTCAGCCTCCAGAGATTAGCAGTAGCTATGTGACAATGGAACATTTGACCCAGATAATGGAAAGGGAAAGGTGAGGTGACTCAGAGATGGACAGAGTTTATGAAAGAGAGATTGTACATTTAGGGACAGAGAGAGTAAAAAGCTTTAGGAAATTCAGTACTCTTACCAAGAAAGTTTGTTCAAATAGAGTGTTATTGACTGCAGGGTAGACGTTTTTAAAAATTCACTTGACTTTTCTGATTAAAAAAAATATTTTAAATGTAATTTCTATTTTTCATAAATACATTTAGATTTTAAGAGAAGTACTATTAATATTATATAACTATAAATAAAATGTTCCAATTTCATCCTTCCCATTCACTGTTCCCATTCCCCAGAGGCAACTTCTTTTAATCAATTTTTTCTGGCTATTGTGGTATCCACTTCCACTTTTTCTGAATAACATCCCTATGCTGCTAATGCGCAGCTTTAGATAGTACCAATTAACAATGGAGATAAGGATTTTCTCTCTTTTCTATCTAACCTCTTCATTACCCTCACCCCACCCCCACCCACTCTTCTTGCCCTTTTTAATCTATTTTACTGGAGGTTGAAGGTTGACTGTCAGGATTTGTATGCAGTTTCTTTTGGGGTAGTCAATATACTCAGCAAGTTCTAGATTTTCTTGAGGCATATATAAACCAGAACTGATTTTAGAAGACAAATAAAGGAAGTTGGGGGGAGTACCTCATCTTTCGATATGACAATGTTCACTTGACTCCCTTATTTTCTCTAGATTGAAACCCCACCTTACATTCAGTTCTGTTTTTCAGCTCCATCCCAAGTTTCTGCTTGCAGAAATACCTCATGCCTCTATTCTTAAGCCTTTCACGGATTCTGCCATGTTTCCCCCACCTTCCAAGTTAAGTTAGATACCAGTCATCTGCTCTCTAGCTTCCAAAATTATATTGATATCTCTTACCTGCTGAAATCTTTGTGCAATTGGCTTCCTTTGTTCCTTTACTTTCATTTTGATTAGATTTGGGAGAGAGCAAAATTAAAAGCAAGTATTCACGTCTTCCATTTTTAACTTGAGGGCCCTGAATTTTTTAGTGTAAAAAAATTAATTATTTCAAAATGTCATTACACTTAAGACTGAAATTTATTTCATTGTATGAATGTTTCACAATGCCTAGATCTTGTAACTAAAAAGTTTTTTCCAAACGCATTACAGTACTTCATAAATGATTCAATTCTTAAATCCTCATGATATTTATTATTATATACCTAAGATAAATTTCCTATTAGATCCTAGGGAAATACTATATTATCAATGGATTCATTGAGCACCCATACTTAGCCCTCCAGGAATTCGCATCAGACCTCATATGATTAAATTAATTACCCAGGTACATTTCAGTGTCTCTGTAATCTGGTGGTGATTAACATTTCTCAATATTCTGATCCTAGAATAAGCTAGTACTGAAGATTTCTATACTCCTTTGTTTGGAATTCTGAAGTAAATCTGTTTTATTTCTCTTTCCTTAGCTTGGTGTCAGCCCTGTTCAGAGAAGAAGAGGATATGACCAAGTCTCTTGTATGTTTTAAGCATTTGTTTCTTTTCTGTATTATTTTGCAATGTAGTGGCAGTGGTTACCTTAACCTACCAGAAAGTTGGAAAAAAACTAAATTGGTGAAAATCAGTGAGGAAAAGTACAGATAGATATCAAAACAAGGGGAAACTTGGGATATGGCTATGCTGAAACAGGTACATCCAGAATTATAAAAGTTGAGTTCAAATTTTTTTTTTTTTAAGAATCTTTTTTTTTTTTTTTAACTTTTATTTTTTTATTTTATTGTTTTTGACAGAGAGAGGGAGAGAGAGAGAGAGATACAGAGACAGAGAACTGAACTGGGAGAACTCCCCAGTTCAGCACATGGGTCCGCACGGGCCGGAGCCGGGATTCGATACTCAGTCCCCCAGTGGTGCAAAGTGAGCGCTTAACCCACTGAGCCATCCCGGCTTCCTCTGAGTTCAAATTTGAATATGACCTGGAGAAGCAAAAACAAACTGGGACATGAAGTACATTTTATAATTTGCACTGCTTATGAGGAAAAACTTAAAATTAAGGAAAGCTTTTCTTTGTTTTTCAATTTTATTTTATTGTTTTTGACACACAGAGAGACAGGCAGAGAGAGACAGAGGAAGGGACAGGGCCCAGAGCAGTCTCCATAGTTGTACATCATCAGTATTTGACATAGTTTCTTTATACACAGGTGGGCACTGGGCTGCTCAGGGCAGGAACCCAGCTGGGGCCTCCTGCATGGGAATTATGCAGAACCAGGTCCCTCCAACATGGGAAGCTTGCCCCATGAGAACTAAACTGGGGGCCACACCCCAGTTCAGCATATGGATCCGCATGGGCTGGAGCTTGGTCCTCAGACCCCTGGGGTTGCAAAGCGAGCACTTAACCCACTCAGTCATCCCAGCATCCCTAAAAAGAGCTGTTCTTTTTTTTTATTTTTTAAATAAAGCTTTTTTTTTTTTAGATTTATTTATTTATTTATTTTGACAGAGAGAGAGAGAGAAAGAGAAACAGAGAGAGAACTGAACTGGGGGAGCTCACAGTTCAGCATATGGGTCCGCACGGGGCCAGGGCCGGGGCCAGGGCCGGGGCCAGGCTCGGGGCCAGGATCGGGGCCAGGATCTGGGCCAGGATTCGATCCTCTGTCCCCGGCACTGCAAAGTGAGCGCTCAACCCACTGAGCCATCCCGGCTTCCCCTAAAAAGAGCTTTTCATTGGCATCTAAGTAAAAAAGGAAATTCCAAAACAATTCCATAATTCTTACAATTTTAAGCTCAGGTTTTTAAATGTCTGTCTTGGCCAAAGATTAAAAACTAAAAATTATCTGGAAGAATAAAGAGAATACATCTTTCAAAGGATCCTACATATATATTTTTTCTTCAGTTGTGGTTTTTATAATGAGCTAAAGTATATACTAATATTCTATGGCAAAATCTTGTAGTTCTGGTATCCACAGTGCTCCACATCTTTTTTTTTTTTTTATTAATGTATATTTATTTATTTATTTTATTTATTTTTGACAGAGAGGGAGAGAGAGAGAGAGAGAGATACAGAGACAGAGAGAGAACCGAACTGGGGGAACTCCCAGTTCAGCATATGGTTCCGCACGGGCCAGGGCCGGGGCTGGGATTCGATCCCCGGTCCCCGGCTCTGCAAAGTGAGCGCTCAACCCACTGAACCATCCCAGCTTCCCCTCACATCTTTTTTTTTTTTTCTTTTTATATTCTCATAAGATGCAGTGTTCTTTGTCTTCTTATAAAATGATTATCCTCTGCTCCTGATTCTTTTTGCTTCCAAATCTGGAATTCCTTACACTCCTATATTTTAAACATTTTTTACTTCACTCCTTTTTTTCCCTAAACTTTCCCATCCTGAAACACACACCTTTCTTTTGACCATATGATCATGTGGGTCATCCAGTTATCTCTCCTGTTGACAGTGGTTCTCTGGGCCTAGACAGACTTTGGTTCAAATCTTGGCTCAGCAAATTACTAAGTGCATGATTATAGGTAAGTTTCTTAATCTCTTTGGTCTCAGTTACATCATCTGTAAGTGGGAATAATAATAGTACTCATCCCATAGTAATGCTGGGAATGTTAAATGCACATAGTAAGTGCTTCATAAATGATAAATATTGTTAATAATCACTATCTACATAAATCTTTTCTACCTGAAAAGGTCTTTGGATATGTTGGCTTTATTCATTCACCTGACTTTTTAGTTTAACATATGAAACCAATGAGATAAAAGATATTTGATTTGGGTTCATAATATGAATACTTTTCTTCTGTAAAACTACTATAAACACTGTAATAAGGCAAACCTGGGAACATTTAAAACAAAACAAAACTGGGAACATTTTTTTGCAATATAGAAATCAGAAATATACCAGTAATTCTTTTAAAAGCTAATATTTTAGGAAGTTGGGTGAAGAATATGAAAAAGCAGTTGTAAGAAATGTAAGTGGGGGAAGCCGGGACGGCTCAGTGGGTTAAGCGCTCACTTTGCAGCGCCGGGGACCAGGGATCGAATCCTGACCCCGGCCCGTGCGGAACCATATGCTGAACTGGGAGCTCCCCCAGTTCAGTTCTCTCTCTGTCTCTGTCTCTGTATCTCTCCCTCTCTCTGTCAAAAAACAATAAAAATAAATAAATATTAAAAAAAAAAAAAAGAAATGTAAGTGGCCAATAAATACTTTACAATAATGATATAAAGAAACACCATTCAGATTCGCAGATATATATTTAGGTGTATTTTGAATTGGTGGTTAATGACCATCTTTTAGGAGAGCATTCCAAATAATTAGTTCACATGTGCATTGTCTTTACAGTGTGAAAATCTGGAGATCATGGAGTTGTGATCTACAAATGAAACACTCTTAGCTGTCAAAAAATTCATACAGTTCCTTTCAGATACTAGAATTAGATGCTTTGGTTAGGAATATCAAACAGAAATGGACTGTCTGCATTCTTGGGCATGCAGTCCCAAATTCATTCTAGAATATGGATGTAAATATATTCCATGGCATCATTAATTAATTAACTAATGAATTATTTTGATTGATTTTGAGAGGTGAGAGAGAGAGAGAGAGAAGGGGGGAGGGCCCAGAGTAGTCTCCGTAGTAGTACCTCATTAGTTGTGACATAGTTTCATTTCACACAGGTGGATGTGGGGTTACACGGGACAGAAACCACACTGGTGGCTTCCTACATGGGCGGTGAGAAACTTTGCTGCTGTGCCATCCCAGCAGTTACCTGTTGTGCCACAGTTCAGCATATGGGTTTGCACAGGCTGAGGCCGGGATTTGATCCCTGAACCTTGTGGTTGCAAGACGAGTGCTCAACCTGCTGAGCTGTCCCAGCATCCCCCTGTATTTATATAGGAATAGAGGGGAAGCCTGGATGGCTCAGTGAGGTAAGCGCTCACTTTGCAGCACCGGGGACCGAGGATCGAATCCCGGCTCTGGCTCCGGCCCCGGCCCCAGCCCCGGCCCCGGCCCCAGCCCCGGCCCCAGCCCCAGCCCCAGCCCGTGCGGACCCATATGCTGAACTGGGGAGCTCCCCCAGTTCAGTTCTCTCTCTGTCCCTGTCTCTGTACCTCTCTCTGTCCAAAAATAAATAAATAAATAAATAAATAAAACTTAAAAAAAAAAGTAGCTCCTCAACGTTTATATAGGAATAGACTACACAGTATCGAGAAAAATCCTGTACAATAGGTATAGTATAGTTTATGAGTACTTATGTGCCACTGGAACTGTGCTATAAATTTATTTCATGTAATTATCATCAGAAGCTTGTGAAGTAGGTATTTTAATTTTTACAGGTAAGGGAAGTGAAGTACAGAAGTTAAAAAGCTAACTTTATTTATCAGGTGTTTAATAAAACCATGATCTATGGATGCTGGGATAGCTCAACAGGTTGAGCACCTGCCTTGCAACCATGAGGTCCAGGGATGGAATCCTGGCCCTGGCCTGTGCAAACCCATATGCTGAACTGCAATGCAACTGGTAACTGCCAGAATGGTGGAGAAGGCTCTTGCCTCCCATGTGGGAGGCCCCCATTTCCATTCCTGCCCCACGCAGCCCCACATCTACCTGTGTGTCATGAAACCATGTCACTACTAATGATGTACAACTATGGAGACTGCTCTGGGCCCTCCCCCCTTCTCTCTCTTTCTTGTTCATCTTCTCTTTTTTTTTTTTTTAAAAGATTTATTTTATCGATTTTTGACAGAAACAGAGACAGAAAGAAGGGGGAGGGCCCAGAGCAGTCTCCATTGTTGACATTAGTTTTCCATACAGTTTCACTCCACAGATGGGCACAGGGCTGTGCAGGGCAGGATCTGGGCCAGGAGCCTCCCACATAGGTCCCGGCAAGAACTGAACTGGGGGCACACCCCAGTTCAGCATGTGGGTCTGCCTGGGCCGGGGCCGGGATTCGATCCTTGGTCCTTGGGGCTTCAAAGCGAGTGCTTTACCTGCTGAGCCATCCCAGCTTTCCCTCATCTTCTCTTAAACAATAAAATAAGTCTTAAAAAAACCAAACAAACCATTATTAAAACCCATACAGTCTGACTCTAGGGTCCACCCTCGAAGATGTTATTGACTGTGCAGGTAGACATTGTTTTTTTTTAATTCTGTACAGATTGAATTCCAGTCATGAGCGAAGAAATGCAAAATTTGCCATTGACTTTTTATATTAGTTTTCCATTTTATATTGTTAGACCTTTTTCTACTTGAAAATAGGGAATTTTAAGAATGCTTGTTTCAGCCTTAAGATTTATGCATAGGGAAGCCAGAATGGCTCCGTGGGTTAAGCGCTCACTTTGCAGCCCCAGGGAACCAAGGATTGAATCCTGGCCCTGGCCCATGTGGTCCCACATGCTGAACTTGGGTGTGCTGTCCATGCAGGAGGCCCCCAATTCGGTTCTGGCCCCCTGGTTCAGCCCCTGGCTTGAAGGGGCTTACCTTCTATGTGGGAGGCTCCCAACCCAGTTCCCCCACTGCTCAGCCCCCGCCTATCTGTGTGGAATGAGACCATGTCAAGAACTGATGACATACAACTATGGAGACAATGCACCAGCTCACACGGCACTGTCTGTGAAGGAGTTTTTAGCTACTAAACAAATCACTGTATTAGAACACCCTCCCTACTCACCTTATCTGGCCCCCAATGACTTTTTTCTTTACCCAAAGATAAAGGAAATATTGAAAGGAAGACATTTTTATGGCATTCAGGATATTAAGGATAATATATGGCAATGGCTCTAATGGGCATTCCAAAATTGCTTTGAACGGAGGACTAAGTACTGGCGTCTGTGTATGCCTTCTCAAGGGAAGTATTTCAAAGGTGATCATAATGATGATAATCAGCAATGAAGTATGCATCACTTTTTCTAGGATGAATTCATGAACTTAATTTGTCAGATCACGAATGTGCCAAAGGGAGGAGGTAATGAAGGTGAGGAAAAAATAAAATAATAAAAAACAAGAGGATGTACATTCTGGAGAGTTTTATCAAATGTGCTACCCCTACCTGGATCCTGTAAAGCTGACTGCCAGACTTAACCCCCCCCCACCCAGATAGAAGCCTAGAGGGTCCTTCTAATCAACCCAGAAAGTAGTTTCAAAATATAAAAAACTAGGTGTCCCCAGTGAGACAGCCACATCCTACCCAATTTGCCTATGATGAAGCCTAGCAGCTGGCAAGCGAAATCAACAGAGAGCTTCCAGTGATCAGGTTAGCAACTTTGTCCTAGATGTCCATCAGATATTAAGGAAAAGATTTCTGGAATACAGAGACTAAAACAATAATCTGAAAGAAACAAAGAAAGGAGGGGAGAAAGAGAGCTAGGTAGGAAGGGAGGAAGAAGGAGGTGGGAGGGGAGGTAACCCAGACAATTCAAAGCAGGAGGCAGAATAACACTTTCCTTAATTTTATAAGTAGTAGTCATAATAAGGGAAGATATTGCAACTATAAAATAAGAATGAGCTTGTAAAAGGAGAAGAACAAGAAAAAAGAAGAACCTGGAAATTGAGAGAGCAAAAATAAAAATGCAGTGGACAGATGAGAAGATACAGTTTGTTGGGAGCTGGTCATGTGCTTGACAGGGAAGGCTTTCCGGGGGCCTTGATGGCAGGGCCTCGGCCCCCCAGCCTCCCAGGAAAGGCTGACCTGGGGCTTTGATGTCAGGGCCTCAGCCCCCCCCCCCCCCCCCCCCCAGCCTCCCCGGAGGGGATAGAAATTAGATGTATACTGTAGCTTCACATGAAGGTTTGAGAGCTGACAATTTGCAACATAGTGTTCCAGAAAGCCAGAAAGTTAGAAACAAAAAAGGCTTACCGGTATAAAGAAATGGCTAAGTGCTTGAGATAAAGATGCCCTTGGATTAGGCTTAGCTGAGATAAACAATGTCTGATGTTCTCTTGTAATGAGGCACATGTATACTATAAAAGATAACTAATAAAGCTATTCGGGGCTGATCCTATTGAAGACAGTCGGCAGATCATTGGGTCTGCCTTCAATTCCCACCGCTCAAACTCAGGAACTTTGTTCAGCCAGGCTGGTCCTGGGACAACAGTTGATACAGAAGATACAGAAACTCAAACATGGAACAGAGATGGAAAATTATGATCTGTCTGGAGATTTAAAAAAATGGCTTTATGACCATAGGAGTTACTCTTAGCCTCAGTTTCCTTACTTTTTTTTTTTTTTTTTTTTTAATTTATTGTTAAATTTGATGAGGTTACATTGGTTGGTAACAATTAGACAGTTTACAGATGTATAAGTCCACATCACATCATTCATGCATCGTATTATGTGCCCATCACTCAGTATCAGTTCCCCTTCCATCACCTTATATCTAGTGCCCACTCCCACCTCCCCCCAGTTTCCTTACTTTTAAATGGATAATAATAGGAGCTACTTTGTAGCCTTATTAGGGGAATTAAAAAAGTTAATCTATCTGAAGAAATTACAACAGCACCTGGTACATAATAAGTGCTCAGTAGATGACTGATGATAATATTGATGGTAATAATGATCATAAGCCATAGAGATAGTTTCTCTGAAAATTAATTGTGATTCAGCCTTTGGTGATTTCCATCTGTATTTTCGTAATTCTCTAGATCATTTGTACTATTTCTTGAATAAATTTGCCCAGATGTGGGATATATAGGTACTTTTTTCCCTTAGAGCCCTTGCACATAAGATTTTTCCTTATTTCCTCATTTGGATATTGAAATTTTTAAATGGGGAGGAAGAGTTAGTTATGTGATCAAGTAACATTCTTTTTTAGAAATTTTTTATTTGTTTCTTTGCTTCTGTTATACCACTCTCATGATTTTAATTCTGATTCTCTGATTGTAAATAAAACAAGAAAC
>PVKE010007971.1:27648-37830 GCA_004027555.1 Craseonycteris thonglongyai
AATCCCGGCTCCGGCCCAGGCAGGACCCACGTGCTGAACTGGGGAGTTCCCACAGTTCGGTTCTCTAACTGTCTCTGTCTCTGTCTCTCTCTCTATCTGTCAAAAAGTAAAATAGAAATAACTATGCACTGAAGACAAAAAGATAATTTCTCTCTATAAATGTGAAAAGATAAAAAAAAAAAAAAAAAAAAAAAAGAAACAAAAACCAGAGTCTCTTTCTTTGATGCTTAACTGTTTGTTGATTCCGTCCTTGGCCCTTTACCCACCATATTTGTTCTCGACAACTACACAGTCATAGGTTCATCTCCCAATTTTAGGTTGATGGCTAACAAATTCTCATCTTTCTTTATACCTTGCTAACTGTGTAGTGGACATGTCTATCTGGAAGTCCAATAGAAATTTCAAATTTGCACATTCAAGTTCTCATACATCTTTTTTTCCCTCCTGTCTTATTTCTTTCTCCTCCCCCACTTTCTCCATGTTCCCTTTCTCACTAGGTCACACCATCGCTTGGATTCTGAGTCAGTTACATGTGAGTCATGTATAACTCTTCCATCTCTGTCATATAGACTTGTACAATTCAGTGACTACCATCTCCAGGTTCCTGCATAATAGCTGATGAATTCATAAGTTTTCTGACTCAATACTTAACATAATCATAGGATATTTCTACTATGGTTGTTTTCTCCCATGGTATAATACAGATTAGGTAAATATGAAGACTTAATATATACTTTTTAATGAACTCTGATGCCTGCATACTAGTTAAATGAGTTTTTAACATATTTTGGCCATTGCATCTAATTAAAAATTTTTTTTTTAATTTTGATTTTTTTTTTTAAGATTTATTTTTATTGTTTTTGACAGAGAGACAGAAAGAAGGGAGGGCCCAGAGCAGTCTCCATAGTTGACAGCATTAGATTTCCATATAGTTTTACTTCACAGGTGGACACAGGGCTATGCAGGACAGGAACTGGGCTGGGAGCCTCTCATATAGGCCCCAGCAAGAACTGAACTGGGGGGCACACCCCAGTTCAGCATATAGGTCATCATGGGCTGGAGCCAGGATTCAATCCTCAGGCTCCGGGGCTGCAAAGCAAATGTTTAACCCGCTGAGCCATCTGAGCTTCCCCATAATTTTTATTTTTTGAGAGAAGGTGAAAGAGAGGAGAGGGGGGCCCAGATTAGTCTCCACAGCTGTATATCATTAGTTGTGACATGGTTTCATTCCATACAGGTGAATGTAGGGTTGCATGGGGCGGGAACCAAACGGGGTCTCCTACATGGGAGGCAAGAACCCCCCCTGCTGAGCCATCCTGATGGTGGTCACCAGCTGTGCCAAAGTTCAGCACATGGGGTTGTACAGGCTGGGGCCACGAATCAAACCCTGGACCTTGCAGCTGTGAGGCAAGCACTCAGCTGCTGAGTTGACTTCATATTAGCTACAGTTGTGTTTTTATAGGAAACAGTGACATTTAAGGATGTGGCTGTGGACCTCACCCAGGAGGAATGGCAGCAAATGAAACCTGCTCAGAGGAACTTGTACCGGGATGTGATGCTGGAGAACTATAGCAACCTGGTCACAGTGGGTAAGGGTAGCTTTGCAATTTTACATGGAATTCCTTTCCATTTTAACTTGCCAGATAAATCTAGCCTTCCCTTTTTATTTTATTTTAATTAAAAAAATTTTTTTTTATTGTTTTGAAGAAGGTGAGAGACAGAGAGAGAGAAGTAGGGGAGGGCCCGGAACAGTCTCCATCGTTGTACATCATCAGTTTTTTGACGTAGTTTCCTGTCACACAGGTGGATGTAGGATTGCACAGGGCAGAACTGAACTGGGGGACTCCCTCATGGGAGGTGAGAACCTTCACTGCTATTCTGGCAGTTACCAGTTGTGTGCCACAGTTCAGCATGTGGGTTTACATGGGCCAGGGCTAGTATTTGATCCCTGGACCTTGTGGTTACAAGGCAAGTACTCAACCTGTTGAGCTACCCCGGAATCCCTAGCCTTCCCTTTCTTCACATGATTGCATGAACTTGTCTTCAAGGTAAATGCTAATTACCTTTCCTCACTGTGGAAGTTCCTCTGTCCTCAGCCTTTGTAAAATTTCAAGCCCCCAGAACTCAGCCTAAGATCTGGAAGGCTGTCTGCAGCATTAACATCCAAATCCTTTGCTGTTTCCTGTAATAGGCTGTCAAGTCACCAAACCATATGTGATCTTCAAGTTGGAGCAGGAAGAGGAGCCATGGATGGTAGAGGAAGAAATGTTTGGGGGGCACTGTCCAGGTAAATAAGTGAAAAGACAACTCTAAATGAGAAAGCCACATGACAGTTGTTCAGGTGGTTGATATCACTTCATATTTTCTAAGATTCTCTTAGAGGCTGTAGTCTTCTAGAGTGACAAATAGTATGGATGGATTGGATTATTATGACTTTTCCAGAAACTATTTTTTTCCTATTGGAACTATCTTCTGTTTTCAAATTTAAAGAGCCAATAGCTTCATCTGTTGTAGGATGCCAACCTTCTGTAATTCATTTACATTCTACTTTCAGGATTACGTAGTGTCCCACCCTGTGATCCTTAAACTCTCTTTCCTTTGTGTTCATAGTTTTATTTTCTTATGCATTCAGTATTTCATGGATATATGGTATTTTAAAAACATGTTTCATACTTAGATTCCTTTTAATTTCTTTCATTTTGAAAAGCCTCAGATGAGTATTTTGTTAACAGCACTCACACTTTCCATTGTACCTCACAACCCTCATAATCCCATGTAGCTTTAAATGTTTCTGGCTTAGAAATTGGTTCCTGGTTATTCCCACCTTCCATTACTTTTTTTTTTTTTTTTTTTTTTAATATGTGTGCTTGATTTAAAGATATAGATAGTCCAAAAGATACATTGAAAAGTGAGTTTTCTTCTTATCCTTGACAATCAGACCCTTTCTTTACCTGTTTCATACACTTCTTTTTCAGAATTATGTTGGCTATTTTGATTGTTTATTTTACTATATAATTTTCGATTTGACTCTCTATTTCCAGAGAAAAACCTATTGGACTTTTTATTGGGAATGTGTTAGGTATGTAAATTAATTTTCAGAGATTTGATGTCTTTATAATGTTGAGGTTGGTCATCTTTATAATATCTAAGAATATGCTCTGTCTTTGTATAGATTTATCTCCTTTTATGTCCTTCAGAAATACTTTCCAGTTTTTTTCTTTATAGCTTTTGTACATTTCTCATTCAGTTTATATAATACCTATTAGATAAAAGAAAAAAAATCAATACTGTAAGAATTGGAAAGGAATCTATAAAATCATCTTTATTTAAAGATTAAGATTGTATCCCTATGTGGAAGCTGGGATGGCTCAGTGGGTTAAGCGCTCACTTTGCAGCCCCGGGGACTGAGGATTGAATTCTGGCCCTGGCCGGTGCGGACCCATATGCTGAACTGGGAAGTGCCCCCAGTTCGGTTCTCACCAGGGTGAGACCCTGGCCGGGTTCCTGCCCTGTGCAGCCCCATGCCCACTTGTGGAATGAAACTATGTGGAAAAACCAATGATGTGCAATGATGGAGACTGTTCTGGGCCCTCCCCACTTCTCTCTCTCTCTTTCTCACCTTCTCTCAATAAAATAAATCTTAAAAAAAAAAAGATTGTATCCCTCAAAAACACAAGAGAATCAACTAAAAAACTACAAATATAGAAAAAATCCAATGAAATGGCAGAATATCAAATTAAATAAAAATTGGGGATGTAGGGGTAGCTTAGCTGTTGAGAGCTTGCCTCCCAATTGCGAGGTTAGGGGTTTGATTTCCAGCCCTGGTCCCTGCAACACCATATGTGGAACTGTGGCTCAGCTGGTGGTCCATTGGAGGATGGCTCTGCAGCAAAGGTTCTTGCCTCCCATGCAGGAGGCCCCCATTTTGGTTCCCACCCCACACAGCCCTACATCTATCTGTGTGGAACGAAACTATAGCACTAGTGATGTACAACTATGGAGATGGCCCTTCTCCCTTCTCCCCTTCTCTCTCTCTCACCTCTCAAATAATAAAATAATTCTTTAAAAAATCAATAGCTTTCATATATGAGGGCTGTCTGAAAAAAATCCAGCTATAAATGCCTCTTTCTTTTCCTTCCTTCCTTTTTCTTTCAACACCTGATTTCAGTTTTTCTTCTTTAAAGACTTATTTTATTGTTTTTGACAGAGAGAGAGAGAGAGAAGGGGGAGGATCCAGAGCCATCTCCATAGTTGTACTCAGTTTTTGACATAGTTTCATTCCACAAGTGGGTGCCAGGTTGCATAGGGCAAGAACCAGGCAGGGGACTTCCTGCATGGGAGGCATGCCCCCCGGAGAGCCAGGGGCCTCCCACATGAAAGGCACACCCCTGGCGGGAGCCAAATCAGGGGCCTCCCACATGGGAAGCCTGCCCTGGCAGTAACTGAATTGGGGTGGGAAGCACACCCCAGTTTAGCATATGGGTCCACGGGGACTGGGGCTGGGACCCGGACTTGATCCTCGGACTCTGGGGCTGCGATTCGAGTGCTCATCTGCTGAGCCATCACGGCTTCCCCTATTTTTTTTAAGATTTATTTTTATTGTTTTTGACAGAGAGAGACAGAGAGAGAGACAGAGACAGAGAAGGGGGAGGGCCCAGAACAGTCTCCATAGTTGCACATCATTGGTTTTTCCACATAGTTTCATTCCACAGGTGGGCGCGGGGCTGCACCAGGCAGGAACTGGGTTGGGGTCTCACCCCAGTGAGAAATGAATGGGGGGCACTCCCCAGTTCAGCATATGGGTACACATGGGCCGGGGCCGGAATTCAATTTGCGGTCCCCAGGGCTGCAAAATGAGCGCTTAACCCACTGAGCCATCCTGGCTACAACCCCCGCCACCTACACCCCGCGCATTTTTCATATTACATGGCTGAATGCTTTCCGGTCAGCCCTCATATACCATACTTTAATAATCAAGTAAAATATATAAAGGAAAGGAAACCACATTTATAGTCATTATAATAAAAAAAAATACTATCCTGGGCATGGGCATATAACAGTATACAAAACAAAGTTCTGTCCTCATGGAGTTTATGACTTAGTGGAAACTAGAATTGTTGAGGTTTTGCACATGAGGAATATTTTTTTAACTTTTGTATTTGCTTGATAGTTGGCTGTGTATAAAATTCTTGAACCATACTTTCTTTTCTAAATGTTTTTGTAGACAGTGCTCTGAAGACTTTAGACAATTCTATTGTCTCCTGGCTTTGATGTTGCTTGGAGAAATCTGAAGCCTAATAGTTTCTCCTCATAAGTGGATAACTTAGTTTGTTTGCCTTGGATGCCCATAGTTTTTAGTCCTATTGATCAATTAGTATCAATTTTTCCTGTCAATGTATATTTATAGTCTTTGGTTCTTATAGCATCATCCTACAGATCTGAAGCTGGTTCCTTTTTCAATTATCATTACTCATGTTTGAATTAGGTTATTTCTTGCTGGACCCATTATTTACAGGAGAATGTTGAAGATTTCCAGAACATGCTCTGACCCAGTAGGAAGCCTTTGTTGCTCATGTTCACCTCCTTTATCAAATAAAGCTTTATGTTAAGAGTTGGTTTGCCCTTTACTTCTCTTGAATCAGAGATTATCAGTTGCATGCTTCCTCTATCACTCAGTTCCTCTTCTACCCTCCTATCTCAACAGACTGCTTATACAAAAGTAATGTCTATTTACATCTCTTCATTTAGGTCTGCCTTCCCTACCATTTGACAGGGCCAGATGAAGACCATTATGTTCATGCCATTAGTCTTAACACAGCAGGATCCCTCTGTTGCAAAAAGTGACTTTGTTTGTTCTAACTACAGGGTGTGCCTGTTTTGGAGAACTCTGTTCACTGTTCTTTATGTCTGAGATAGGAACAGTGACTGCCTCTGGCTCTTTTTTTCTTCCCTGTCCAATCTATCTTCTGGTCTTTACTTATATTCTGAAATTGGAGTTTAGCTGCCTTTTAGTTTCATTGAAGATATATTTTCTTTTTCTGTTTCTTCTTCATATTTTCAGATAGGAGGGGAGACAATTTTTTAATTCAACCATATTGAAATAGGAAGGCCTCTATGTTTATTGTTGATCCTGGATCACCCTTCTTGGATATGTCTTTCTTTTTGGATCTTTGTTCCCCTCTAAAAGATTGTTTTCCCCTGAGTTCCTGTTTATTGTTTGTTTATCCTTCTTTTATGAAGTATATTTTACTTAACTTCTTTTCTCCATCCCTCACTGAACATTATCCAAAAGTGTTCTAAATTACATATAGACTCATTTTTTTCTTTATGTATCTTTATGATATATAATAGGTGTGCTCAACCTTTAAATCAATATTTAACTCCAGAAATGACAGCATTGGATGTTGTCTTTAATATCTCCAGCATTGTAAAACTTCACATCTTTGCCTTTAATTGTAAGTGCTCTTAACTATCCTGGTTCTAGCAGTTATTTAACTTGAGGAGTTCAATTTCTAGTAAGTGGTCCTGACACTTCCAGCCATTATTGATCTCCCCCACCTCTGAGCTATAATAACTTTCTACTTTATGTTTACCAGAGTGATGTAGAGTCTGAAAACATACTGTCTTATATATGTTTTTACACTTTGATGTCTGAGCTTTAAATTATTAATCTACCGAGAGTAAATTTGTCTTATTCTTCATGTAAATGATTCATGAATTGATTGATATAGAGCTATATTTGGAGATATTTTTCTTATTGCTTTTGTTATTTGAAAATATTTACCTGCAAATCTTCAATGTAAACGCAGATGAATTCAGGTTAGAGTAAAAAGACAGGGCAGAGCCAGATGCAATATTGTTAGGGTGACCAGACATCCCGCTTTTGGCGGGACAGTCCCAATTTTTAACAATTTGTCCCACATCCCGCGGTCTTTTAAAAAAGTCCCGATTTTTGGAAAGAATGCATGACAAGCTAGGGAACGGAGGGAGATAGACCAAATTTTTAATCAAGAACCCCCGCCCGCCCAGTCAATGGTGTCCCACTTTACCAATGTTAAAATCTGGTCACCTTAAATATTGTTGAAATCTCAAATTGCCTGTGAAACATTTATTTAGTAAATGAGAGAATCAGATAGTGACTACCTTAAAGGTTATAAGAGAAGGGCTGTCTGTAGAAAGAATAACAAGATTCAGAAATTTTTCTTTTTCTTTCTTTTTTTAGAGAGAGCTTGGTGTTAAATCTGTTTTCCTGTAATATCTGTAGATTCTTTTTTTTTTTAAAGATTTATTTTTATTGGTTTTTGACAGACAGAGAGACAAAGAGAGACAGAGAGAAGGGGGAGGGCCCAGAGCAGTCTCCATATTTGACAGCATTAGTTTTCCATATAGTTTCACTCCACAGGTGGGTGTGGGGCTTTGCAGGGCAGGAACTGGGCCGGGGGCTCCCACATAGGCCCCGGCAAGAACTGAACTGGGGGCACACCCTAGTTCAGCATATGGGTCTGCATGGGCCGGAGCCGGGATTCGATCCCTGGTCTCCGGGGCTGCAAAGCGAGCGCTTAACCTGCTGAGCCATCCTTGCTTCCCCTGTAGATTCTTTTTTTTCTATTTTTTTTTTTTTAAGATTTATTTTTATTGTTTTTGACAGAGAGAGAGAGAGAGATACAGAGACAGAGACAGAGAGAAGGGTGAGGGCCCAGAACAGTCTCCACAGTTGCACATCATTTGTTTTTCCACATAGTTTCATTCCACAGGTGGCAGTGGGGCTGCACAGGGCAGGAACTGGGCCGGGGTCTTCACCCCAGTGAGAACTGAACTGGGGGAACTCCCCAGTTCAGCACATGGGTCCACATGGGTCGGGGCCGGGATTCGATCCTTGGTCCCGGGGGCTGCAAAGTGAGTGCTTAACCCACTGAGCCATCCTGGCTCCCCCCCCCACCCCCCATAGATTCTTAAGACTTACTAAAAGTAAGAAAACTATAACAAAAGTTGGAGAGTAAAATTAGCATGACATATTTATGGGGTGAAATAAGAAGCATAGCCTGATTGGAGGAGGGTAGACTGTAAGGGATTATTGAAATGAAGGATGAACCTGTCTAGTATAGAGTGAGAGACTTCTGAACTTTGTCAACCTTCATGCCTTCTTTTATATTTTTTAAACTTTGCGGGCAATTTTATTTTTCTTTTTTTTTTTTAAGATTTATTTTATTGATTTTTGACAGAGATACAGAGACAGAGAGAGACAGAGAGAAGGGGTGAGCCCAGAGCAGTCTCCATAGTTGACATTAGTTTTCCACATAGTTTCACTCCACAGGTGGGCACAGGGCTGCGCAGGGCAGGAACTGGGCCGGGAGCCTCCCACATAGGTCCCGGCAAGAACTGAACTGGGGGCACACCCCAGTTCAGCATGTGGGTCTGCATGGGCCGGGGCCGGGATTTGATCCTCGGTCCCCAGGGCTTCAAAGCGAGCACTCAACCTGCTGAGCCATCCCAGCTTTCCCTAATTTTTCATTTTTTTAATCACTGAAGCTATAATTAGTTATGCCTTGTGCCTGGTGGTGGCAAGGTTACAATAGTCAGTTACAAGCAGGAGCTTATCAGATAACTGAATTTAAAGGTTGAAATATGTTCAGTTATCTAAATTTAAGTTATCCACAGTTGGTGGAACTCCTGAAGTATGGAAAACCAATGTAGAGATAATAATATAAAGAAAGTTATCATTTTGGGTGACACCATGTCAATCATGAAGAAAGTACAAAAGCAAAGCAAAACACAAGGATTTGCTGGAAAGGACAGTTTTGGTATCTAGAAATGAACATAGGATAAAATGATAGTAACTACTATTAGAACACTGCAGTGAATCATATCTTAAAAAAAGATGGCTTGCCTTCTGATCTTTTTATTGGGTACATACATGCCCTGTTCTTTAAGCACATATGAGAATGAATTGTAATTAGATAGAAAGTTAGAGTTGTCTCCATAGTTATTACTAATTTTGGGTTGGATTAAGTTTGGACAGTCTAAACTTCAAGTGTTTTTATACAGAAATAAGGAAAATAAAACTATGAAAATTAATTTGCTTGTGGTCAGCAGAATGTATAAAAGATAAACTTTTCAGGATCATATGTCAGTTAATTTAGGCAAAAGTAGTAAGAAACTAGCCTGTATTATAATTTGCTTCTTTAAACCTAATGCTATAGTTATTATTTGCCTTTTATATAGTTTTTCTTTTTTAATAACCATTTTTAATTTTCTCAATTATTTGTTTTAAAAAAAGCATAGAAATACAGGTCCTCACATTTTACATGATTTACACAGTTATTTTCAATTTATTTAACTATATCTTTGGGTGTTTCTGCTTTTGTTTATTTATGTATTTTCTCTTTTTTCCTTCATGAGTCTAGCCAGGGGTTTGTCAATTTTTAAAACATTTTGTTTAAGATTTATTTTATTGTTTTTGACAGAGAGAGACAGAGACAGAGAGAGACAGAGAGAAGGGGGAGGGTCCAGAGCAGTCTCCATAGTTGTACATCATCAGTTTTCAACATGGTTTTGTTACACACAGGTGGGCGGGGGCTGTGCAGGTCAGGAACTGGGCTGGGGCCTCCCACATGGGAAGCACACTGCAGTTCAGCATATGGGTCTGCACAGGTTGGGGCTGGGATTCAATCCTCAGTCCCCGGGGCTACAAAGTGAGTGCTTAACACGCTAAGCCATCCCGGCTTCCCCCACCATTTTTTTTTAAAGATTTATTTTATCGTTTGAGAGGAGAGGGAGAGAGAGAGAGAGAGAGGGAGAGAGAGAGGGAGAGAGAGGGAGAGAGAGAGAGAGAATCATCCACACAAATGGATGTGGGGCCATGCATGGCAGGCAATGAACTGGAGGCCTCCTGTGGTGGGGGGACAAGAACCTTCACCATGGGGCTCGGCGGTTACCAGTTGAGCTGCAGTTCTGCATGGGCCTAGACCAGGATTTGATCCCTGGACCTCATGGTTGCAAGGCAAGCACTCAACCTGTTGAGCTATCCCAACATCCCAGGAGTTTTTTTTTTAACTGTACAAAATAATGTTTTAAAAAATATAAGAATATTTAGAGTTGACTGACACAGTCTTAGGTAATCTTTTCTAGAGAAGGATATAGTAAGATTACTGATTTCCATTTCATTTTTTTTTTTTCCATTTC
>PVKE010007971.1:37930-49332 GCA_004027555.1 Craseonycteris thonglongyai
CTTCAGTGCATAGTTATTTCTATTTTACTTTTTGACAGATAGAGAGAGAGATAGAGACAGAGACAGTTAGAGAACCGAACTGTGGGAACTCCCCAGTTCAGCACGTGGGTCCTGCCTGGGCCGGAGCCGGGATTCGATCCTCGGTCCTCATGGCCTCAAAGCGAGTGCTCAACCCGCTGAGCCGTCCCGGCTTTCCCCTCCATTTCTTTTTAATAAGTCAAAATAAGGACGCTGCAAGTGCTTCATCTAAGGTGATTCTTCTCACTGGATCATATTCTGATATTTCAAGAATGTCTTTTATGGATGGTTTATTTGAATCAGGATTCAAATGAAAGTTAATACATTACATTTGTTTGATATATTTCTTAGGTCTGTTTTAATTCATAAGAGTTCTCTTCCAATCCATTTTTCTCCACAATTTTGTTTGTGTAGAATTTAGGTCGTTTGTCTTGTAGAATAAAGGTGAGCAGTTTTTCTTGTTAAAGGGCCAGATAATCAATAGGCTTTGTGGGCTACATAAGGTCTCTGTCACATATTCTTTATCCCTCTCTCTTTTTAACAACCCTTTTTAAAATGTAAAAACCACATCCTGGATTTGGCAACTTACTTCCTCGTGATGTTGTTTAACATATTTCTTTGTCCCATTTTTTCTATAATCTGGCTTTATTATATTCAAGTTTGATTCTTTGACAAGAGATACTTCACAGATGATGCTGTGTGTATCTGTTGTATCTTATCCTGTTAGTTTGTACCACTTTTAGAAATATTGAGATTGATCAGTATATTCATGTGTTGTGAATCAGAATCTATCTCTTTTAAAGATCTTTATCAGCCTCTCACTTAAGGGTTTAATAGCCAGTGATGAGCCTTGCCTAGATCCAGTATTTTATGATCGGTTCCTTCTGCTCCTGCTAGCTGAAATTCTCCCATAAAGAACTATTTCATCAACTGTTTGATTATCCTGAAATACAGTTTTCACAAAACAAGAAGGATAAATAATTGATTTATTCCCTTCAAAAACTTTTAGAAATGATTGGTGCCCTAGCAATCTCCAGTTTGCCAAGTAAAAATCATAAATTTATATAATTTAATCATAAAAATAAATATGATTTAGTGCATGTAATAAATAGTATATATGAAATACATTATTAAAAAATATACAGTGTTAATAAATACATAACTATTAATTTTGTTAAAGATTTATTTTTATTGTTTTTTTTGGGTTTTTTTTGTTTTTAACTAAAGAACATTTATTTGTTTTTCACCAAGACTTTATCTTAAGGACATAACTAAACTGTGTCACCACCCCCCCCCAACTTGAAGAAGAGTTAGTATAGTGAATGTTATAAAGCAGATATGAAGTTTTTGAGGGACTGGAATCAAAATTAACTGAAAAACAACTTCATCTAAATAATCATAAACATGTTAAAAGAAAGAAAGAAAGAAAGAAAGGGGTGATGGGGGTTTCAGATTGAACAGTTTTCCTCAGAAGATCTGTTTCATCTAATACATTCAATCCTGGCTAGAGTGTACCAAAATGGAAACAGGATTACTATAATACAGAACTCCAACTAATAGCACGCTGTACACACCTGTGTTCCAAGCCCAATAATAATTAGGGTGACCAGACGTCCCGCTTTTGGTGGGACAGTCCCGATTTTTAACAATTTGTCCCGCGTCCCGTGGCATTTTAAAAAAGTCCTGATTTTTGGAAAGAATGCACAAGCTAGGGAACGGCGGGAGATAGACTAAATTTTTAATCAAGAACCTCCTCCCCACCCGGTCAATGGTGTCCCACTTTACCAATGTTAAAATCTGGTCACCTTCCTTCCAGCACGACTATTTCCCAGCCTGTTGGGCCTGCGGACGAAGGAGCACGTACTGGTAGATCTCTTTAATCCAGTCTTTGTTATAAGGCTGGTATGTCTGAGTATCAGCTCCGTAAACAAGGCAGCTGAGGTCTGCCAGATCATCAATAAAGTCAAACAACTGACTGATATCATATGTGATAGAGGGGCTGTTGGGATTCATTCTCTTCAGATGCTCTTTACATTTTACAAACGCCTTCCATGCATTCATTCACAGATTCATAGTCAGCCTAAGTTCTTCCTTCCGGCCTCTTGGTAGGCTGTACCAGCAAAATAGTGTGAGACATCGCGCCAAACTCTCGCTGCAGCCGCCGACACTACCGCCGAACACGAGCTTAGCTACAACGCCGCCAACAGCCCTTTATTGTTTTTTGACAGAGAGACAGACAGAACGGGGAGGTCCCAGAGCAGTCTCCATAGTTGACAGTATTAGGTTTTCCATATAGTTTCACTCCACAGGTGGGCACAGGGCTGCGCAGGGCAGGAACTGGGCCGGGAGCCTCCTGCATAGGCCCCGGCAAGAACTGAACTGGGGGGCACACCCCAGTTCAGCATGTGGGTCCACATGGGCCGGCCCGGAATTCAATCCTTGGTCTCCAGGGCTGCAAAGTGAGCGCTTAACCCACTGAGCCATCCCAGCTTCCCCCATATTATTGTCTTATCTTTCACCAGAGGATTCTTTGGCTAATTTTATAAATTTCTAGCTCTAGACATGGAAATAGTCATTTCTCTAAAAACTCTTTCCTTTAGTGGGAAATATCTGGCGCTATGATTACTTATTATTACTGGATGATCGTTGCTTCTAGAGCTTTTAAATAGAGTTAGGAAAATGCATTTTTAAAGAAGATTTGTTTATTTTTATTGTTTTGACAGAGAGAGAGAGAGAGACAGAGAGACACAGAGAGAAGGGGGAGGGCCCAGAGCGTCTCCATAGTTGTCCGTCATCAGTTTTCTACATACCGGTAGTTTCTTTCATTCCACACAGGTGGGGTGGGGGTGGGGGGGGTCACACAGGGCAGGAACTGGGCTGTGGGCCTCCTGAATGGGAGGCACACCCCTGTGGGCTGGGGGCCAAGCCAGGGGCCTCCTATATGGGAAGCTCTTCCTGGCAAGAACCGAACTGGAGCCATGCCCACAGGCTGTGGCCAGGATTCGACCTTCCGACCTCAGGTCTGCAAGGCGAGCACTTAACCTGCTGAGCCATCCTGGCATCCCTGGAAAATACATTTTATAGAAAGAAAAAAATGTATGTCTTTTTACTGACACATCCAATTCAAAGTAAAGAATATAGGGTTCTTAATTACCTTTTGCCATTCCTAGAGTTACTACTTGCCCAATTTTTCTGTTTGCTTTGTTTCTATATATTTTTAGTTTTAATGAAACTCAACATCTTTGTTTAAATAATGGATCCATCAGTGTCATTTTGATACATGAAAGGTTAACAGGGAAATTATAAAGATATTTTAATTAACAAATTTTTGACGCTTTAGAGCAGGACATGTAATCTGTAGAATGGTCGAATTAAATATTTTATTTATTTATTTTTGACAGAGAGAGAGAGAGAGAGAGAGAGAGAGAGAGAGAGAAAGAAAGAGATACAGTGATACAGAGATACACGGACAGACAGAGAAATGAACTGGGGGAACTCCCCAGTTCAGCATATGGGTCCGCACGGGCCGGGGCCGGGATTCGATCCCCAGTCCCTGGCGCTGCAAAGTGAGCGCTTAACTCACTGAGCCATCCCAGCTTCCCCAGAATGGTTGAATTAGAACCTAGGAGTTTTTTGTGGAGTCCCAAATGCCATTTCTATAAGTCTTTTATTTTTAATCTTTCCACTTTCTTCCTGGAGGTACATACCAGCATTCATGAAACTAAGCAACAAAAAATGGATTGCATGTCTCACTATTCAGTATATAAATGTTCACATAATGTAGTTTTTTATTATGATGCCTTCTCTCTAGAGTCTAGAGCCTTTATGGTTTACTTTCTCTGGAAAGTAAGCCTTCCTTTTCCTTCTTGAATGGTGAATACATGGGTACTTCTTGTGAGAATTGAGTATGGTGGTGTATTAGTCAAGGTGTAGTTACAGATACAAGAATCTACTAACTGCTAATTTAAGAAAGAAGGAATTTATATGAAGGTATTAAATGTATCTTTGGGAGTACTGAAAGGTTGACTATAGGATAAACTTTTATGAATGAGTCTCAAAGGCATACCACAGAAGTAGGCTTCTGGTTGAACAAGGAAAATGCCTCTACAGCTGTGAGCTCCAGAACCCTGCCACTTCTGTTGTAATATAAGCAAAATGCCCACATTCTTTCCTCTCTTAATTTATTTCTGTATTAAAATGTTTTAAGGTGAAGCTAAATCACATCCACAACCCAACATGCAAGTGTGTCTAGAAAATACAATTTTAAGTCGCTCAACCTTTATGGAATGGAAAAACATAGTAGAAGGTTGGAATAGATGTTATCTAAACAGACCCTTAATACCTGCCACAGGGAGTGTAACTGCTCCCTATTCAGATTTTAAATTAATCCTTTTCTTTTTTAGCCCAAATCTTTAATATATTTTTATTTATTTATTTATTTATTTTTGACAGAGAGAGAGAGAGAGAGAGAGAGAGAGAGAGAGAGAGAGAGAGAGAGAGATACAGAGAGAGATACAGAGAGAGAACTGAACTGGGGGAGCTCCCAGTTCAGCATATGGTTCTGTATGGGCCAGGGCTGGGATTGAATCCCCATCCCCGGTGCTGCAAAGTGAGCACTTAACCCACTGAGCCATCCTGGCTTCCCCATTAGCCCAAATCTTATCCCTATCTTTTGAGTACCTGAATCATCTCATTTTTGAGCTTTTCTACTGTTTTGTGGCCATATCACTTTGCTTGGCATTTGCATCTTCATAGTACTTTAATATCTTCTTCTTCTTTTTTAAGATTTATTTTATTGTTTTTGACAGAGAGAGAGAAACAGAGAGAGAGAAACAGAGAGAACGGGGAGGGCTCAGAGCAGTTTCCATGGTTATACATCATCAGTTTTTGACATGGTTTTGTTCCACACAGGTGGGCAGAGGCTGCATAGAGCAGGTACTGGGCTGGGGGCTTCCTGCATGGGAGGCCTGTACCCTTGAGCCAGAGGCCGAGCCAGGGGCCGAACCAGGAGGGCAAGAACAGAACTGGGGGTCTCTAGCATGGGAGGGACACCTCAGTTCAGCATATGGGTTCGCACAGGCCGGAGCTGGGATATGATCCTTGGTCCCCAGGATTGCAAAGGAAGCACTTAACCCACTGAGCCATCCCAGCTTCCCTTACTTTAACTTCTTAACTGCTATCAGTTAACTGTTCCCTATATGCCTTTCATCTACCAGTATTTTGTAGAAATCTCTTATTCATTCCTCTTTACTTTAATTCCTTTGTTCTTTTTGACCCTTTATTCTTTTATTCTCATTTTAATGGAATTTTTAGGGAGGAGAAAAAAACATATACATTTAATCCACTGTGTTTAACCACAGGTATTAATTGTGTCCTCTAGTCATTTGATTCCCTTTCCATCATTTATGTCTTAACCATTTTATCTTAATTATTTTACTCATTTTACTGAATTCTGCAGTAAGTATACTTTTAAAATTAATCAAAGCTACTTGGGCCTATAAATGTCAGTTTACTCTCCATAATATTTTCTATAGGAACCGTAGGAACTAGGGACATTTGCACTTTGGCTTTCTTTCATATAGGGAGACTAGAGCCAACATCAAAGGTCAACTCCACATGCAAATTTCTGAAATGTTATTAATAATGTAGTAGCAGAAAAATTTTAAAGTAATAAATTTTGGTTCTCCATTTTAGAATTTTGGGAAGTTGATGAACAGATCAAGAAGCAACAAGAAACACGAGTGAGGAAATTCACATCCACTTTCAAGAAAACTCTGATTAAGAAAAATGTCATTGAATGTAAGAAAGTTACAAAAATATTACCTCTGAGCTCAGTAACTTCAAGACAAAGCTTCAGTGAATTTGACTCACTTGATAAGGGTTTGGAACATAATTTAGACTTACTGAGTTATGAGAAAGGCTGTATAAGAAAGAAAAATTATGAATGTAATAAGTATGGGAAACCATTTTACCATTGCTCATCCAGTATTTTAACCTCCTTTAAGTGTAATCAGTGTGGACAAGACTTCAGTCATAAATTTGACCTCATCAAACATAAGAGAAAACATGCTGGAGAGAAAAACTATGAATGTAAGGAATGTGGAAAAGCCTTTAGCAGGAAGGAAAATCTTATTACACATCAAAAAATTCATACTGGGGAAAAACCATATAAGTGTAGTGAATGTGGAAAAGCTTTCATTCAGATGTCAAACCTTATTAGACACCAGAGAATTCATACAGGCGAGAAACCTTATGCCTGTAAGGATTGTTGGAAAGCCTTCAGTCAGAAATCGAATCTCATTGAACATGGGAGAATTCATACTGGAGAAAAACCCTATGAATGTAAGGTATGTGGAAAATCCTTCAGCCAGAAACAAAATCTTATTGAGCATGAGAAAATTCATACTGGGGAGAAACCTTATGCATGTAATGAATGTGGTAGAGCTTTTTCTAGAATGTCATCAGTTACGTTACACATGAGAAGTCACACAGGAGAGAAGCCCTATAAATGTAATAAATGTGGAAAAGCCTTCTCTCAATGCTCAGTATTTATTATACATATGAGAAGTCATACAGGTGAGAAACCCTATGTATGTAGTGAATGTGGGAAAGAATTTTCTCAGAGTTCTTCCCTTACTGTACATATGAGAAATCATACAGCTGAGAAACCATATGAATGTAATGAATGTGGAAAAGCCTTCAACCGGAAAGAAAATCTCATTACACATCAGAAAATTCATACTGGAGAGAAACCATATGAATGTAATGAATGTGGGAAAGCTTTTATTCAGATGTCAAACCTCATTCGACACCAGAGAATTCATACTGGTGAGAAACCCTATGCATGTACAGTATGTGGGAAAGCCTTTAGTCAGAAATCAAATCTCACTGAACACGAGAAAATTCATACTGGAGAGAAACCCTATCATTGTAATCAATGTGGAAAAGCTTTCAGTCAGAGACAAAATCTCCTTGAGCATGAAAAGATTCATACTGGAGAAAAACCCTTCAAATGTAATGAATGTGATAAAGCCTTCTCTCGAATTTCATCCCTTACTCTTCATGTGAGAAGTCATACAGGGGAGAAACCCTATGAATGTAATAAATGTGGAAAAGCTTTTTCTCAGTGCTCATTACTTATTATACATATGAGAAGTCATACTGGTGAGAAACCCTTTGAATGTAATGAATGTGGAAAAGCATTCACTCAAAGAGCATCCCTTTCTATACATAAAAGAGGTCATACAGGTGAGAAACGCCGAGTGTACTAACTGAGAGAAGGCCTTCTCTTAAATTTAATCCATGCTTTACTTTTTAAATATCTTGGTATAAACAAAAAGATGGAAAAGATATGTATGGGAAAATTGTACCAGTAAACCTTTACTGAAGGGCCTAAGACTTGAATGAAACAGAAGTATCATGTATGTAGTTAGAAAAAACCAATATAAAAATGTCAGTTCTCCCAAAATTAATCTATAGACTCATAGTTCCAAATATGTAAAATGAATTTTCTAAGATTTTTGCAAAATGATTCTAAAATTTATGTGAAATAAAAGCCTATGGATTTCTGAGACAGTTTTGAAAAAGAACAGAGAGGACAAACCTTCTACCATATACTATACATATATAACTTTATGGTCATTAAATAATGTGTGATATTAGTGTATGACTAGTTGAATAAATAGATTTTACAGAATAGAGTGCCTAGGAATAAACTTATGAATATATGTGAAATTGGTACATATTAAACATAACATCATCAATCATTTGTGAAATGATGACTTAGTAAGAGATTATTGGCGTATTTGACTCTCCATGTTGGGGGAAATAAAATTACATACAACCCTACAACATATAAAGAAACAGAGTTCCAAAGGATTTGAACACTGGAATGTGAAAAAGCCAAACTGAAATTCTTGGAAGCAAATATGGGATATTGTTTGTGACTTTGAAGCAGGGAAGCATTTTTTTTAAAAGACAAAAAGAACCCTGTAGTTCTACTTCTGGATATACATTCTAAAGAAACTCACAAATATGCATAAGAAATACATATATCAATATCTGAATTGAAAACAACCTAAATATCGATGGAGTAATAATGGATTAATAAAATGTGATATATTGAAATAATGGAATAGTAAACAGCCATTAAAAGCAATGGTCAGGATCTGTATTTTGTAACATGGGTATTTTATCTAAATCAGGCATGTCCAAACTGTAGCTCAGGATAGCTTTGAGTGAGGCCCAACAACAAATTCTTAAATCATGAGATTTTTTTGTGACCTTTTTGTTAGTATTAGTGTATTTATGTGTAGTTTAAGGCAATTCTTCAAATGTGGCACAGGGGAGCCAAAAGCTTGGACACCACTGATCTAAATGTTAAGTGAAAAAGAAATCAAGATCCAGAAAAAACATATTGTAAAATGACATTAATGTAAATTGGAATGAAATCATTCATAAAGAACAGAATTATGTTTTTATTATTGAAATATGTATGTAAAACTATTTTAAAATGGACTAAAAGAATACATACCAAATTATTGTTAGTGTAGTCTCTGGCAGGAGATTAGGATTGAGGGTATTGATCAAAGGGAGCTTTTAGCTTTACTTGTAATTTTTATGCCTTAAAAAACAATCGATAGCATGTAAAATAGATCTTAAAAGTTAATGATACACAATGGTAATACAGATATCTTAATAGTGTTTTTGTAGTTATTTCTCAGAATTTATGGGCTGGGGGAAGCCTGTGCCCATAGGAAAATGTTATAAGGGATTCATATGCCCTATTAGGTGATGAACTATTTTATCAAAAATATTTTCAGAAAATTAGTAACTAAAAGTTACTTTTTTATTAATCTTATGATGCTTTTTTAATGAAGTTGGGATTCATCTTTTAATTAATTGTGTCTTACAGTCAAGTAAATATGTAATTATTAAAAACTTGATAATTTGATGGCAGTGTGACAAAATGTGATTTTGTATACTATTTTATGGCACCATGGTCAACTAATGATCCCTACTCTCTGTGTGTTTTGCATTATTTGGAAATAGATTTGTTGAATAGCTAACTAATTAATAATATATTTTGAGTCATTAGGAAGAGAATAAGATCTTCCTGAGAAATTGACTCAGAGATAATTACCTTTTTTTTTTGCCCTACAAGTTGCTACGCAACCAGTGTAGGCCTTAATATCACTGTTAATTATTTATAATATTTTGAAATGAGAAAACCTTTTATTTCCTTGTGGTGGCCATAAGCAGTCATGTAAAACTGTCTCACTCAACCTATAGATCATTTATTCCTTCCATGACCCTTGACTTACACAACCTATCTATAATAGTTTTGTTTGGAAGTGGTGGTGGTCTCAGACCCTGAGCAGTAATCACAGAGTTCCTCTAAAAGGACCTCATTCTCTATAACAATATATGAACCATCCCTTACTTAAGGTAACTTTTTATTACGTCATCTCTACAATATTGTTTACAACACAAAATAATTGCTGCTGTTTTGTTTTAAGATTTATTTTTTTTGTTTTTGACAGAGAAGTGGGGAGGGCCTGGAGCAGTCTCCATAGTTGCACATCATTGGTTTTTCCACATAGTTTCATTCCACAGGTGGGTGCGGGGCTGCACAGGGCAGGAGCTGGGTCGGGGTCTCACCCTGGTGAGAACTGAGCTGGGGGTACTCCCCAGCTCAGAATATGGGTCCACACGGGCCGGGGCTGGGATTCGATCCTCAGTCCCCAGGGCTGCAAAGCTAGTGCTCAACCCACTGAGCCATTCCGGCTTCCCCTAATTGTTGCTATTTTAAAAAGGAGATTAGGGTTGGGGACATCGATCAAAAGGGAACTTCAGCGTTGAATGTTTGTCTCCTGTGTTTGAAGCTGGTTTCACAAAACAAAATCACTCTCTAACTAGTGAAGTACAAATGTGACTATATCAGTTTTTACTACTATTAGCTATTTTTGAAGTTGACAGTAACTTATAATTGTAAAACAATAATTTATCAGAACTTAAATATTGAAATGAATATTATCATTTCATAGTGTCTTTTTAGATAGATTTTGTGCTAAATCTAATTATGAGAGCACAGCTAATTTGTGTAGACTTTTAAAAAATAGTTTTTGAAGTTGGGGTGTTATCTACACAAGAAAACTTATGTAAATATGCTAGTTCCAAGATATTTTGTGTGTGTGTGTGTGTGTGTAATCTGTGTCTCTAATTTTCTTGTTTCTTTATTTGGCTTATACCGGTACTTCATTTGAATCCTTTGCCTCCCCCTGACCCCCCAAGCCCCTTTTAACACTGCTTTGTAGTCAACAGAAAATTTTTAAATTTCATTTATGGTCCTTAGGGACCACCTTAGGTACGTGCCTCTTTTGTCTTCTCTTAATAAGATTGGCTGTGCTTATTGAGTGAGATAAAGTGTCTGAGAATAAACCTGAATCTCAAGTCAAGGAAGGGTGTTTTACTGATCATGTCAACAAAAAGATGATCTGGCCTCTATAAGTTAATATTTTCCCCTGTCCTAAGGAGTAGAAATAAGGTATAAGTGACTGAGATATCATCTGGAAAGAATTATTAAACCACAATAAATCCCTCTTGAATATATGGGAACAGATACCTGAAGAATTTCCATTCTATATTTCAAACTTTATTTGGAGTTTGTTGATATGAAAGATGAGAGAGAGATATAAAGGCTATCTCTTACTTTTTTTTTTTATTATTGTTTTTGACAGAGAGAGAGAGTGAGATACAGAGAGAGAGAGAACTGAACTGGGGGAACACCCCAGCTCAGCACAGGGGTCCGCACGGGCCGGGGCGGGGATTTGATCCTGGGTCCTCGGCACTGCAAAGTGAGCGCTTAACCCACTGAGCCATCCCGGCTTCCCCAAATCTCTTACATTTTTATGGAGAGCAACTGTCTGGTTGGTCAACCATTTGCTAAAAATGAAGCAGACTAGGGAGAAACATTTTGGAGTGAAGATTAGAGTACGGAATTGAGATCTGTTGTAGATCTTCTTTTAGCTTGTTTCCCAGAAGCAGACTAGAGATGAAGGTTCCTATGCAAGTGATTTGTTAAGGATGTGCTCCCAATAAGAAGGGTAAGGGCATGGAGAAAGCAGGACAGAGAAGAGGAATAAGTCAAAGGTGTGATATCAGCCATACCCTGCCATGAATTATTTCACCCTGATCTCTAAGGCAATTCTAGAGTGTAACCTATGCATCAGAGTTGTCAACCTTCCCCCTCAGAACTGAGGCACTTATGCTTCCAACTGCTGAGAATCTTTTTTTTTAATTTTTTTTTAAAGATTTATTTTATTGATTTTTTGACAGAGAGAGACAGAGAGAAGGGGGAGGGCCCAGAGCAGTCTCCATAGTTG